>JAPYZR010000994.1:0-59901 GCA_030522945.1 Trichopria nigra
CTTTTTCATCTTTACACACACTATGCGTAAAATTCAACTTTACGCATCGAAAAAGATGCGTAAAGCACGTACTTTACGCATACTATGAAAAAAATAATAGTGGAAGCGTAGAAATGAAGAGAAAATAATAAATTGGGAAGATAGGCAAGGGAAATAAAGAGAGGAAAGAGAAGGAGAGAGTCAGAAGAAGTGAAACAGAAAAGGATAAAAGATACTTTGAGGAATTGTATAAAAGGAAAAAATAAGAAGAGAATAGGTGATGCAAAGAAAAATACTGTGATAAAGGGGATGAAGCTGAGTGATAGTGAGGGGGAGGAGGGAGGGGGGGGTGTAAAAGTGAAATTGATGAAAAAACAAGGAGTGAACAAATAAATAAATAAATATGTGTGTGTGTGTGTGTGTGTGTGTGTGTGTGTGTGTGTGTGTGTACGCGTGTGTGTTTATATTTCATATACATGCATGCGATAACGTAAAAAATTTTGGAGTATTTTATATTTTTCATATTTTGTTTATTTTTTACTTAATAATTATTGGGGTAAAAGACAAAATTAAAATTCTTTGAGTGTAATTTGAAACTTAAAGAGTGAATTTTCAATATTTATGACATGTATTTCACACTTTATTTCTATAAAGTGCGAAATACAACTTTATTTTATATAACTTTATATAAATTATGTACAATTCAAAGAGATTCTTTAATACTTTGACTAAAGTGTAAAATCTTAATTACAAAAAAGATCAAAAATCAAAATATTACATTAATTGATATGTAATATATATGTATGAATATAAAAATATGTACTTACGCGCTTTTCAAGTCTTTTCGAATGAAAATTGATCCAGTCTTTCATCCAGAGTTCTAGTAGCGATTTTTCGCTCCTAATGGAGTGTCATCGTCTCCATGTGCAGTCTTGAGAAAGGCAAGTTTCAGTCTTGAAAGAGGTAACAAAAAATGTACTGTTTGTATTTAGAATATTTTCCTAGTCTTATATTTACCTTGCAAACATTGAAACTAACAGTTACATAACATTTACGTAAATGTTAGATAGTTGTTAAGTCACTGTTACATAATTGTTACATAATTCTCTAAATTGTGCTTGCTGGGTGGTATACAATATATATAACAGAATGATAATGTATTGCGCGTGTGTGTGTGTTCGCGTGGGTATGTGTCTGGAAAACCACACTTCAAAAAACACGTCAATCATTCTGTATTTATACTTTTCTCTATTTTGAGGTTAGGTCAGTGAACTTTATAGTTTAGAACAACACTTGACAATTATGTAAATGTTACGTAACTGCGTCACCCTTCAGGGGCATTTCTTCAAAATGTAATCTCGTCATCTAATAAAAAGAATGATTCATTTACTATTTTTGATATTTTGACTGTTTATTTTTTTGTCCTTTCATTTCATGCATAAACTCTTTTACAACAATGTTTGAAATTTTACTCCAAAAAACATTTCGGAGCACACACTGATAAATGTCGAGATGAACCTGAGGAAAGCAGACACACTTTCGATGTATTTCGATCCGCTGACGATTTCGAATATGACAACAAAAATTAGCGGTCGGACATATTGGAGCCACCATTTTGAAAAAACGCGTCTTTTTTTAAGTTTCTTGCATTTATTTTGAAAAATACAAATTTAACGGAAAAGTATATATATATTATAATGTACTATGCAATGAAAACAAAATTTGTTATTTTCAAGTAAATATTTACTTGAATTAAGAAAATGTTTTCTTCTTTTTAGTAAATCTTACTCAATTCAAGAAAATCTTTTCTTAATTCAAGTAAATAATTACTTGAAAATAACAAATTTTTTTTTAAGTGTAGTAAAATGTGTTATAATGTAATAATATAAGTACAAAATGCATATAACTATAAATTGTATTGTTTTTATAATTCAATGAAAAAGCAACGATAAAATAAACGTAAGAATAAATTTTCAAACACGTGCAAAAAAAAAACTGTTTCAACAAAGTCGTATATGGATCATCCTTACATTAACTTTTAAATGAAATGCTTCATAACAGAAGTCATGTCACGCATACAAAATACATGAAAATCGCATTCGATTATACGTCGCTTGAATAATGAAAAAATTGAAATGAAATTCATTTTAGAATCTAATCGCTAAAATGTCGCACGCGTCATTTAATTCCACGATAGAATATATGTATAAATTAATTTCGAACAGCTTCTTATAAAGCTGTGAATATATTGTTTTATTTCATAAATTACGATAAGCTCAAATTCGAGCACGTAGAAAAGAAGATTTTAAAATATTGAAATTTTAATTTGTTAATCGCCATCTGAAATGTTATTGATTTCGATGATGAAAGTCTTAAATAGCAAATTTTAACATTTTCTCGTTTAACATTTGTGAGCAAATTGTGGAAATTTCAACCGAGGATATTTGAAAAAGTATTCGCTTTTAGCAGACAATGAATTATACTTCACTGTTTGTCGTCAATCGTGCAAAAGTTTACACCTGAATCTAGTTCATGATTCAGCTTTATTGTAATGGTTTTATTACATTATCAATTGATGTATACCTTTAAAAGCATATTCATTCACATTCGTGACGAATTTTCTTCTTTATTAAAAATACGTATTTACGTAACATAATTTTTTTGTTTCGAATTTAAATAAACATTTATGCAATGTATTGCATGTCATTTGATCGAAGTGAAGTTTGTTCACTTTAGGTAAATACGTATATATCATTTTTTATTGAACTTAATATACGAGCCGTAAAAAAATGTCCAAGATGTATGACAAATTGAAAAACACTTTGCAATCACGGCATATAATATTTTATATAAACATCTTTATAATTAAATACATGTGTGCATATAAACGATCATAACTTGAATTAAAGAAATCTTGACAAATTTATGCTATAAATTATCTAGTAAATTTAAACAAATTAATTAAACAATTTAATTGTGCAAAAATATTCTTCTTCTTCTTCTTCTTCTTATATATAATGCAAAATTCTTATATATAAAATGTATCTTTCTCCGGATCCATATGGTGTTTCTCTGTTTTCTCTGTTCGCGCTCTCTCTCTCTCTCTCTCTCTCTTTATTGATTTCTTACTTTCTTTATCTATTTCATTCTCTCCCCACACTCCATGTCTCGTTCTTTATATTCATAATATCGAACACTCCCTTCTACATGCATGTATATATATATGCATTTGTTCATGCTCATAATTGCAATTGCATTATACACATATGTGTTTCATGACATACCGTGCTCGAAGGGAATAATTGCTGAACATTGAAGTATAGAAGCAACGAGGCATAATTTTACAGAATAAGTAACATTTGTTCCATATACATCAATTAGGAAAATTATTATTCGAGAAAACATTTGTTTATCTTTTAAATAAAATCATTTAAAAATTAATATAAAATGTATATTTACATTATTATTGCATATGTATAATAAAGAGATAAACAAATGCATATATATATATATATTTTTTTTTTTCTTTTTCTCCATTGTCCCCGCTTTTTTGACCATTCGGTCTGATTGCGGGTCGACTCCTGGATGGTCCAAACACGGCATTTTTAAGTATAGGCAATTACTCTGCAACTCTGAACTTTTTGGAACCATCCGAAGCCAATCTCCCCACTTGCGTCTGCAGCCGACTTCACCCCATATGTACCCTCATTTGTGCGTGCAATGACCTTATAGGGAAACTGCAGGAAACCTATGCGCCAAGTACAGGCATATATATATATATGTATACGAAACAAATTAAAAGAAAAAATAATGATAATGAAACGTATTTTTAATTAAATATATAAATGTTTATTTCATGAAATGTCAAAGAAATATTTGTTTATTTCAACTATACTTATTCTGTTGAATTTAACCATTAACTGCAGTCATAGGTCAATGACCTCCTCTGAGCTTACGTCATCAAAAACTTCGATTTCTAAATAGAAACATTATGTTGGCATAAGTTCAAATTCATTCCAGACAAGATAAATATACTCTTGAATTACACAAATCTTAACAAATGTATATGCTACAAAATATCTAGGAAATTGAAACAAAATAATTTCACGATTTATTTGTGAAAAAAATATTCTTCTTTTTATTATTATAATATATAGTATGCCAGTATTATTTATACAGCAAGTAATTATAAAATGTAATTTATAATGTATTTTGGAATAAACGTTTATTTAATCGAACGCCAAAGAAATATCTGTTTACTTCAAGAATTTAATACATTTGTTTCAAAAATACCTGAAATTAACTACGATGAAATTATATTAATTTAATAACTTCAACTTCAAACAAAAATATCAGTTGATATAAACAAAAATTCTGTTTTAACGAGTTAAATATATTCTTGAATTAAACAAATCTTGAAAAAACTTCCTGGGGACCTTAAATAAAATAATTTAACAAATTTCATTGTGTAAAAGTCATCTTCTTCTTCTTTTTAATATTATCATAATTGTAATTATATAGAACTTGCACGAAACGAAATGAAAACAAAAAACAACGATAATAAACGTTTATTTAATGAAATGTCAAAGAAACAATTGTTCATTTCAAATATTTGTTCTGTTGAATTCAATTATTAACAACTGTAATGGGTCAATGACCTATGTACGAGTCTACGACATCAAAAATTTCGATTTCAAACGAAAACGAATTTTGGTATAAACTGAAATTCACCTGCAGACAAGATAAATATACTCTTGAATTAAACAAAATAATTTAATGATTTAATTGTGCAAAAATCTTCTTCTTCTTCGTCTTATTATTATTGTTATTATTATTATTATTATTATTATTATTATCGTATGTATACAATGGAATGCGAAAGAAATATTTGTTTACTTCAAGTATTCAATACAATTGAATAAATTCAATTCAATAAGTTGCAACAGAATTTAGTCTTGACTTCATCAAATTTCGACTCAATTTGTACACTATCACGATACTATAAAAAGAAAAGTAACTAAAATAGTTTATGAAGTCTTATTGGAATTGACAATCACCTATACCCCGTAATACAGTTTTAAACTCCTTTTGAGATTTTTTTTTTTTACGTTTCGTTACGGTTCGGTGCATGATACTTTCTTCGATAACTTTCACTCACAAGCATTTACCCGACCATACGATCTCAATTAAAAACAAAATAGATTTTTTTATGGCATGTCATTATTTACGACATATATGTATATATATAAAATATATAAAGTATATATATATGTATGTATAATTATGTATTTATGTACATATAAATCTATATATAAAAATAAAAAAAAAAAAAAAAGAAGAAATTGTAAACGTTAAATAATGGAACGAACCGTAAATGAACGTTATAAAAATTATGAACTTGAGACGCCGTGAAGTATTCAAGTTCAATAACAATTATTATACGATCCAAGTGACAGGCGGTGGTGTGTGTATATATATACCCGCTAGGTCAAAGTCTTATCGATGAAAGCACATGGCATTTTATCTTGAATATATATTCTATACGTAAATGGAAACTTTCTAATACACGTTCCGCATGGTACGATTGTTTATCCTTCTCCCGACCTATCACTCGGATGGACGGATATCGGAAGCACGGAAAAACGCCGATAGAAAAATCAATTTTGAAAACTCTTTTGTTTTTTTTTTTTAAATTGTACATTTAAAAACACTTTCTCACCTTATACGGAGTCATTCGCGTACGGCGACACAATACTCGACGAGATTTTCAAAACGACGTCGCTCGAAACGTTACTTTTAATTGGTAAAACAGACAAACTGATAAAATGGCAAACAAAAGAAAAAACGTCACCAAACAATGCGTTTTAACGAATTACCGCCACCGACGTCGCGCGTCCCGACGTCGAAAGTGCCCGCGGTCGATGCCTGCGATAGCCTGGGCTTCCGCAATGTGCGCGCGCAATGTCAGGGCTATAGCCCCCTTCTTCTCCTATGGGTCGCTGCTCTTTCTTTGGCACACTTTATGCCCAGACAGCAGCTTGAAAAGTAGGTTATTATCGTTTGTGTATATATATATATATATTCCATATGGTATATTACGTACATAAATACACGAATGTTTCGTGGATGCTTTTACGAATTTTTCGAAATCGCCAACCCGCCCTCGCGAAATGATCTGTGTCTTACTTTTCGACGTTTTAAGTCGAGACATATAAAATATGGGAACGACATATCAATTACGGTACTGTCAGTCAAAAAAGATCTGAATGATACTTTTCGAATTAATTATATTTATATTCGAAAATCCAATGTTTAAATTACAATGCAATTATTAATTATAAAAAAAATTTTCAGTTTTTCTTTTTCTTTTGGAAAAATGTCGAAATTGTCATTATCCATTGGAAAAATTTCCAATTTTGCTGATTTTTCCCTTGCTATTTAATGTTGACATTGAATTTGACCTTGAGCATAACCTTGAATATTATTCCAAGGTCAAGATTATTTTCTTAAATGGGAACGCCTATTTTACGTCTGAAGCGATAGTTTTTCATTTGTAAGAATGTGATGACCTTCATAAGGTCAAATAGAGGTCAAATGTAAAAATATCGACCAGAAACAGTTTTCCTTGAACTTGTCAGGATTTATGCGGGCGAGTAAATGTCAGGTTTCGGGGCCAACGGCCTTGAGCATCTTGACCTTGAAGTTAATTTTCGAAGTTATCCGATTAGAGTAATTTTTCATAGGAAAACCCCGTATTTTTAACTTTATTTAACCTTCTGAAGGTCACATTCTTACAAATTAAAACTATCGTTGCTATTTAAAAAAATAACCTCGACCTCTCAATCGCGATAAAAACAATAGTATATTTTTAACGTTTTTATTATCATTATTATTATTATTAATATTTTTAGTAAAATTTATTTTATTATTTTAGTAATTTTGAATCATTTTTATCGTGACTGAAATTGTTTTGATCATTTTTAAATCTTTTATATTTTTCTCAAATTTCATCAGCTGTTGTACTCTACTTCGATTGAACCAATTAACGAAGTCGTAAGACGACCGACCTAACCTCAAAACTGGAAAAGTATAAATAAAAAAGGATAGAAACGTTTTCTCAAAATTTGGGCTTCGGAAGGGCGTTTCTGCACATAATATACAATCAACAAAAAAATATCGGTGACATTGATTAAAAATTAAAGAGGATTGTATAGGTTATGTAGAATCATCCTTCCAAAGTCCCAAATTTGGAAAAAAACGTTTCAATCACTTTTTATTTATACTTTTAATGTTGAAAAACTCGGTCGATAACTGACCTTACTTCAAAACAACCCTCTTAACTCAGGGTCCAACACTTTTGAATGTTTTTTTTTTTTTTTTTGTTATGTTTTTTGTTTTATTTTTTTAACTCATACGATGTTTTTGGTTATTTATAGAAATGTTCGTTCGTTTTATTCATTATTCCTCAGGTTTGAAAATAATTTTTCGAGTATGATTCTTTCGCATAGTGTTTTGGTCGATTCGAGAGGTTCGCGTTCTACTCAAGTGTTTTCGCCATCTTTAATATGTATCGACTGTATACATACTTTCGTTTCATTACGTATATATGTCCATTCACTTTTTTCTTATTTACCGTCCTTTTGAAATGTCTCGATTAGTTCTCGTCTATCATTTTAGACTGCAAATATTAGAAAAACATATTGGTCAGTTATTATTAATTTTTATTATTTCTATTTTACATAAATTTTAGTTAAATTTATACGTTTATGATTATTTTATTCGATTTGATTTGTCCCAATTAAATTTTTTCTACTGTACTTGTTATGAATTTCAATTATTTTTAGTTTTCTTCAATTTGCAATGATTTTTGGCGATCTCTTTCCATTACAATCGTAAATTTCTCCAAATACCAAAACATTTCTCCAAAATCTGTAAATTTCGTTATGGTATCATTGCTCAAAAGGAAAAAAAAAAAATTGTCATGACATTCGCAGAAATTATTATCAAACATCGATAAACTTGTACGTGTCATTATATGTATATAGAGAAGCATAATGAAGTGACGTTGTGACTTTCACGCTTGTTTGTGTTTGGCGCGGCTTTGTCTATTACATTTAAAAGACTCTTGCGTAATAAATATGCTCCTCCTTTGAATAAATTACTAGTTCAGAACAGGAAAGAGAAATTTGAAAAGAGATATAAATTAATAATTTTAATAATACACCGTATATATATAGCCGAGTTGGTAGTTTATAATTAAATTGTTTATGTTTTTTTTTTTAATGAATTAACTTTATTTAGTATTATTTATCATTTAACTATAGCGATGGGCCTTGCATTTAGAAAAAACGATTGAAATAAAATATATTTTTATTTGTGGGGGATTCTAAAGTAGAACAGTTACGGCCTAACCTCAAAACAGGAAAAGTATATTTAAATAAAAAATTAAGGATTGAAACGTTTCTTTTTCAGTACTGATTATCTAACAATTGATAATACGTATTATAATATTAATTACACGTTACAACAGTGAAAACTTTAAATATTTTCAAATTTAGAGGTTTTGTTTTCGTTACAGTTTCATTCGCTAATTTAGCCATTTTTTATTTCAGCATCATTTCATCAACATTTCATTTTTCGATTATATAAATTCTCGATTTTCCATTTTGTAAACAAGTTTACGACACGATATACTGGATCCGATTTATCTTCGAATGCAATTTTATAAATCCAAATATAACGATTTTATGAGAGTATAATAATACGTATTTCATATTTAAAATGCACCAATATATTATAAATAAATATAATATCAATTAAACAAAAACGTAAAAAGTAATTGATATAAACGAAAGATGAAACAATAATGTTCTTAAACTCTCGCAAATTACGAAATTTCGAGCAATATGCAAATATATTTCAAAACGAAATCTGTAAAAACAAGAAACGGAGAAAAGGGGCAAATCCGACTAGTCACATCTTCTATATATATACGATATCGAACATCATGTACCGTTCGACCTCCGATATAATGCCGTAATATCTTTCGGATTTTATTAATGCTGGGATCCAGTAGTAGGTCAATATCTTCCGAGATGCGACCATCGATTAAAATCAAAATTCCTCTCACTTTTTGATTATCGAATTGCCAACAATTTTTTCACGCGAAACATCAAAATGGCACTTTACACGCGTAGAAAGTGTATTAATTATGGATGCTGTAAACGAATAAATATTTATCTTTAAAAAAAATTTTTTTTTTTGTTTGTTAATTTTTCATTCTGTCTTGAGAAAATGTAATCTTCTTTGTATTTTCTAGCGATTATTAAAAGTATACTTCACTTTATGCACTCGTATCGAATTTTGTGGCTTAAAAAAAATACCCCATATTATGAAAAAGAAAAAAAAAACTTGTACATGTGTGACTGAACGAGACCTCCACCGAAAGAATTTCTTCTCTAAACCTATTTTTGGATGCGCTAAAACTAAACCAACTGTTACGTACAAAACATATGTCTAACTTCAAAGTTCTGTAATTTTTTAAATTTAATTCCAAAATACTAGGATTTTTTTATGTATTATCTGAAATATTTCGCACCTTCGTTCATTGTTATCGATAAAATAATCGACGAAATGACACGATTTTGTACAGATATATATCCCAAAACCTAATCATATCTGAGCCAACGTACGACTATTCATTTACATCGTTCTTAAAGGTTTTGTGTCCGCCATATTGCATCTTCCATTTTGAATTTTAAAATTTTTTTCGTAGATTTTTGGACCACATACTCCCAACCATCGATCCCGAAAAAGTCTAAACACCATTTCCATAAGATTTGGAATGTTTCTCGAATTTAGAGCCGCCATATTGTATCCACCATTTTGAATTCCTAAATCAGACGACCTGCGATAATTGTTGGAAAATTTTTGAAAAAAAATTATGGAATATTCTCCATGACGATAAGAATTGTTTTTTTTTCTTTTTTTTCTAAAGACTGTATCTTTAGACTATTTAAATGCTAATTATTTTATACTTCGCCCGTTAAAATAACATACACAAACACAGCGTCTATATGTAAAATTTGTTTTCTTTTTTGCATTTTATTAAAATTTGTGAAGCAACATTCATCGATGGTAACAGTCCGTGTCCAAAAAACGAAGAAAAGTTTGATGACGTAACCGTAACAAGTATACAACGTGACGAACGTATGACGTAACGAATTAAGTATCATCGAATTTTGTTTAAACGTTTGTCAGCCCTTAACTGTTTTACGTACGGTTCTCGCCGTTTCGACTTGAAAATAACGTACGCAAACACATAGCATCAATATCAATTTTTGTTTTCGCAATTTTATTAAAATTTCTGAAGCGCGGCATTCCTCGACGTCGGTAACAATCTATTTCGAAATATCAAGAACCCTAAGTCAATCCTCATTCGAGCGATTCGACATCCAGGTTCATTTCTCTCAGTAACCTTTCGTAATACTCCGGACTGTTTCGTTGGCCGGTTTTCACGATGGTTCTGTCCTTTATCATAATGTCCGTGTGATGGCCGATGTGCGTGGCCTCCAGGCGATATCGCCTCCAACGTAGCGATTGACATTCGAACAGCTTCGTCCAGTCGTTCCAGTCTCCCCGTGTAACGTTCTTCTGATTCATCTGGCATATTTCTTGGACGACCTTCTGCAACCATTTGGCCCAGTGTTCCGCGTTGCAGGTCAAGCTGTCCATCCAGCATGCCCAGTCCCTCACTTCGTTCGATTCCACTTCCGCCGGGTATTTGGACAAGAAGCAGACTTCCGAGGCCGTCAATGCAGCTTTCAGCCATTTGGCTACCTTGCCAGTGACCACGTCCACGACGTCTCTCACGTGCTCCGTTATGATGTCTGGATCCTCCGCCAATAATACGCCTTCGAACTTCTCGTAAATAGCCCGATGGAGATGGTTTTCCACGGGGTCGTCGCCCAAGTTTTCTGGCTCCGACTCGACCATGGAGTAAATCGTGTGGACTATTTTAACGAAGGTGACGAATGGAATGTGCGTCTTGAACTGGCCACCAATCTCCTGGTCGGTGATACCGGTCATCTTGTCTTTCAAGCGTGCCAGTTCTCTCTGCCTTGCCAGTTCCGCTTCCCTTGCTGCCTTGTCGTCGGTGCAGATGTATTTGTCGTCGGTTTTTGGCCCGGTCGGATCGGTACCCATATCCGTCACGCACGATATATCGTCCGACGTCTCATCTGCCTCAATACCTCCGCCTACGTCCCCGCACTCAACTTCAGTCGCAGCGTCCGCGCAAACCGTCTCATCCGTTTTATTGCAGATGTCTTTCATGCCTAACAGACCATCGGTGTCCGTGTCTTTGTCGAACACTTCCGATTCCTCCTCACTCAAGTACTGGTCTTGGTCATCCTGGTCGCTGTCGTATCCGCCGTCCTTTTGCAGCATCTCATCGGCAAACTCCAGTTCCTCGAGTAGGTGCTGCCTCTCCTCCAGCCTTCTTCGCAACTCATCCTCGAGCTCCGCCTTGTGCAATTCGGCAACTTCCATCAGTATTCCGGATATCCAACAAGCAATGATGTCGGCGAGAAATCGCATCTGCTGCGACTTTCGATCGACGTTATCCGCTACGGTATACTGCAATTGGGCACTCAGTCTTTTCAGAATGATCGTCGATACGTCACGATAATCCTCACGCGGTATTGGACATTTCCATTCGAGGATGCTCTTGACGAATTGTTCGGCCATCATGTATTCGCACATCACTGCATCAACGTTCATCGAAGGGCTGAATAAATCCTGGCCCCTCTTTCGGTTTGACTTTGACGGGCAGCTTTTACGGCGAGGTTTCTTCTTGCACTTTACCGTCGCCTGCGCTTTGTCGCGAAAAAGCTTCTCCGCTTGTCTGAAATGAATCGTTCGTTACGCAATATTCAACTACTGGATATATGAAAAGAGTTTTGTTATGAAAGTTAGGCTATGTCATGGGAGAGTTATCGCGATTGATTTATCCGCGAAAGCTGCTTGGTCTTTTCCCCAACAGAAAAAAATGAAAGATGACAAATTCATTATCGATCAACAAAAAAGCAATTACTCCGGTGTCAATGCATGTTCTCCCTCTATAAGATGAATCAAGTTGTCGACGAGTTCTGGTGGCAGAGTGCATCCGCCCTCTTGAAGGTTCGACATGACCTTAATCTTGGACGGTATCGCCAGCTCCCTGGTACGCTGGGTGGTCATGCGGACTTTCCTGGTCACCTGCTTCTTGACCTCGTCCGGACATCTTGGCCTGAAAATGGAATATAGTCAGAAATGTCGATTAAAAAAAAAAAAAAAAATCTCTCGATAGTTCTTATTGGATGTTCAATTACTTCGGTTCAGCGAGGAAATTGATGTACGACTGTTTGGACAGGCAATGCCTTTTTGGGTTTTCGTACTTTGGGGCGACGAGGCATGGCGGTTTGTCGTATATGCAAATATTCATTGTGTTCAGTCGTTTCATTTTTTGGATTTTATTCTTGCAGCAATCTTTTTCTTTATCCGGCTATAATAATAAAATGATTTGTGTTGTCATTAAACGACATGCAATTTTGTTCACTGTTGCAATTTCTTTTTTAAATAAAGATATTGGGATGATGATGATGGTAATATGTAAAAAAACAAGATATAATATATAAAAGTATCGTATAATCGAAATAAAACCTTATCCATTTTGACCGGTTTTTTCACACATTTTTGAGTAGGTTTGGCTTTTCTGACTTTCTTAGGACCCTTTTCTTTAGTTTCGTCCTTTTCCCCCGTTTTGACGTCTTCTTCGACCGGCGTTGCATTTTGTACGTCTTCAGGCTCATCTTCATTGGGATCCATTTTACCGGTTTATAGATCGATCGAATGTACGCTTCACAAATCCGTTTAGGCGGTTCTCATTTTACTTGGAAATATTAAATAACTTGATTATTCGCTTTGCGTATCTTATGTATATGAAGTTTAGGTTAGTTGTGATTTTGAGTATCTTTAATTGTTACACGAGGATGAAATTTGTATTGGCGGTAAGCTTAAGTTACATATTTAATCGTGAAAGTTGCATGAAAGTGTTTTTTTAGTTACAAATTTGGATGAATTTTAGTTTACGCGAAAAGGCCGAAAGTTATGAACTGAAATTTTGATTGTGACAGATTCATGTTGGGTTTGGCAGTTGTTTTTGGAAATGTTTTGTTCGAACGTATACATTTTCGTAATTCCTTTTCGAGTATAATACCTTCATTTAAAATTCATCGAAATTTGGGCTTAATGTATTTATAATTTTTTCTTTTCAAATAAAAATGGTATCAGCAATGGTGTTTTTGTAAAGAATTAGTTCTTTATACAAAATTTATAAAAATGTATTATTTTTCAATAATTTTTAAAAGTTAAAGACTATTAATAATATAAATCATAGTTGATTTATATTAAATCAGCCGGTAATACAGGTTCCTACCTGAAATGGATTTTTCAACGTTATTCAAATCTACAATTTTCAACATTTTATATAGTGAAAAATTACATTAACTCTTTGAATGAATATAAAATTACATTAGCACTTTCCAAATCGGAGGTTAATTTTTTTGATTCGATTCAATGATTTTTCAATATGGCTTCCGAAAAGCTAAAAGCAGAGATGATGTTTTATTTTTATTCTAAAGAATCTGAAGTTTCGTAATACGAAAACGTCGTTCAATCTGGTTGAAACCGCAAGAACAATGTCCACAAAGCATCATTTTAAAATTCAAAATGGCGGATGCAAATGACGGCTTCAATCGAGAAAATTTGTAAAATAATGGAATTATGAATGTTTTCCTTCTGTCAAGTAGCTAGAAATAAAGACTATATATAACGTAAGTATTACTCTTGTTCAAGAATCTCTTGTTTCAATTTCCAAATTCAAAATGGCGGCGGAAATATGGAATGAGCACCTTGAAAAATATATGCGTTCTAGATAAAAAGGCACGAAGCTGAATGTTTTGTATGTACGTTTCGTTGGGGCAATTATTACGAATCGAAGGTCATCATGGTAAAATTCAAAATGGCGGACAACGTTCGAGAAACTTGATTAGTTACGCCAAAGAATATGCGAAACTGGCTGTTTATATATATGTTTTATGGGTCGCTGATAACAAATTTGAAGACGGAATTTAAAAAATCAAAATGGGGGCTTAATTAAAACGCATAAATCAGAGTATGTACATGTTTTTGCGGCGATTTGATGATGAAGAATTTTAAAAAGAACAAAAATGTTCAATTTATAAGAGCACGAAAAGTAAAAGAGTAACATTTCGACGTTTTCACGGTTGAAAAACGATATGAAGATATAAATAAAAAGTCGTATTATCTAAATTATCAAATAATACCTTACAACTATATTTCAGCCGCCATTTTGAATTTTGAGACTGTAACAGTAGACTCATGATCGAAAGTCGAACTTTTAAAAAAGGAAAACTTTTGTACAAATCCGATATTTTATATATTATCTCAATTGCAGTCGGCAGCGTGAAGTCGCCATTTTGAATTTTAAAATTCTGTCCCTTGGACTTCGAAATACGATTCTACCCGATTCGCGGTTTCAATCTGATTGAACAACATCAATACCTCAGATTCTTTAGGATAAAAATAAAAAATGTATGTGTTTTTATCGTTTTGTCGGCCATATTACGAAACCAACTGATCGTAACAAAAAATTGTAACTTCTTAATTGATTAAAAACTGTTTATAGCATTTGACTTTGACTGCCATGTGGAAAAAAATATCGAAAACAAACCGGAATATACTATGATAGTTGAGTGTGTGCGAGGAACTAAAATTTTATAAATTTTTGGCTTTCTCGTGCAAATTAATATTCATAGTGATACTTTTTGGACCTAGGCCGTGAAGTTACCTTTTTAAGGACTGGTTTAAGGTATCGATATGTCCTTCGCGGACACAAAACAGTCCGCGTTTTCGAACAGCATGCGTAATAAAAGGATCGCTTCCGATTGTGGTCCTAGTGGGAGAAATTGAACTTCCCGCGTCGGTGCATGAGCGGAAGGATAAGCGAGCGACGAATGAGAAATAAAAATGGTAATACACATATAGACAATATATATCGGCATTAATTCAGACAATTATATTAGAAAGTAAAGATACATTCTTTGCGAATTTTAAAAAACATTGCAATTCGAGTCTTATATATCGTTTCGTTCTCAACATTTATTGAGTGACATATGTCGAACATCTTTCCCACTTTATGTGCGCTTAGAATTGGAGGATGGAATTACCGGCATACCATAACAATCGCTTCGATAATTAACGGCGGAGACGCGAAATTCACCAACGACCGCATGTACAAGTACAACTGCCCGTAGTGTGTGTTGTCTTTTTACATCTATATATTATAATGTATACCTGCGAATGAACATGCGTTTAACTTTTTCGTTCAACTTGAAAAGGTGTCGTCGAAATTTATATATCATATTTTTTACACACATTTTTCGTTCTCGTTTTTATTGTACAATAATAAATCATGTGTATAATGTGACGTACTTAAAAATAGCGTGAAAATGATTTATTACTTTTTCATACTTTAGATCCTTTTTATATTAACATTTATATTTTTGTGAGTTACATATATAATATATATGTTCGTTTTGGTACATTTTCATATTCATGTGGTTTTCCTTTGTACAAATTTTAAAAATATTTGTCGAGAGCCCGCACTTTAATCCAAGACATAACTTAAAACGACAATATAATAGATGTTTCGAAGATCAGTATTGTGTCGTGAAGAGAACAGGGAACGTGTTTAAACATTTCTAAGAAGCGGTCAAGAAGATTGGCACAATATAAGTCACACTGGAATTCTAGATGACAGACTGAAAGTCATTTATTACGTTTTCTGACTATTTTTTTTTTTTTTTTTTTTTTTAATTTTTCTTTGGAATTATGTGCATTTATTAATCGTGCATTTCGATAGTTGAGTTTATAATCCGTAACGAGGATGCGGGCGTTACCGATTTGAAAAAACTTGCATTTTTCTATTGTTTTGTTCCGTTATAGAAAGTCCGACACTTGTATAATTACACGTAAGAAATTAATTCTAATGACAAATGCAAAAGCATTCGGATGAATCGGTGAAAATTCCATTTCCTCGACGAACGGGAGAAACGGAAGTTTCGGTAACGATGTAAAGGAAGACAGTTGTCGTTTTGTTTTGTTGTTTTTAAAGCTTCGAGTACACTTTTTAATCTGACTTTTCTCCTCGACAAACGTTCGATAAAAATACAGTACGATAAATACGGTAATAATATAATACTGTTTGCGATTCTCAATGTATATGCGGATTTTTCAAGCAGACGCGCGAAAAACAAAAACAATATAAATTACAATTTGTAGATCACAATATCGGTCGTTATTATTATAATACGATTTTAAAAATTATTATATATAGCTACACGGAATTGTTAATCACTACTCGCTTCAGTTGTATTGAAGTTTCCCTCATTGTCAAAACTATAACGACTTTTTTTGTTGGAATTTGTCGAAGCAAGATCGAGCAGATATATAGGCACGGGCGCTGCCTCGATTAAATCCAATGTTTTTAAGTACATCATTAACAATAAGGTCCGCGTTAATGTGAAAACATCTCGTGCCGACATTTCCGATGAACTCTAACGTTACTTTCATTTCAAGATCCGAGTCATTTTACGATCGTAGAATTTCTTTTACAAAATATCATCTCTCGGAACTATCCGTCGTTTCTCATCCGCAAAATAAAGCGCGAAAATCTCCAGCATTTTCCGAAACTGCTGTGGATGAAATCTCTTGGTTAGTCGATATGTTTTTCAGAAAGTAAAAGGATCGAGTGACGAAACGATAGGACCATCGTCGAACAATCGAGTACTAATCCCCTTAGATCGCTTAAAGCCTACGTTTTGCTAAATTATTGATAACGTCACGTTTTATCACTAACGTCAAAAAATTCGTTGAACTTATATACGTGAAAATAGCATAGCGAACACTCGTTCACGCGTGTCGAAAATGAGGTAAAAACTATAGCGAATTTCACCACGATCGAGCACTCAGAAGAAAGAATGCATTGATTCAACCAACGTTTGGTTAAAATCAACCAAAAACATGCACTGCTATACGGTCAATGAAATGTTTGGTCGTACGAACCAAATGTATATGTTTCGTATATTTATTTATTTGTTATGAAGAAATATTTTTTTCACTTGCGGGAGCAAGAATCACGAGTGGCGCCACCTGTCTGAGAAGTAAACTGCTGTGCTAATAACAGTTTTACTTGCCAATTTGGTTAAACTAACCAAATATATTGATCACGTTAAAGAAATACCTGACTAAATGCCTGTCAATGAAAATATTTGTTCCTAATTGAATGCATTATCGAGATTTAGTAAGAACAACTAAACTTTTAATCGTTCTAACCAAACTTTTTTTATGTAAGTAAACAAACGAGACCGAATAAACGATTTTATCGAATTGACTGAATCTTTTTTCTAAGTGCGAGTAATCGATTATGATAAGAACGTCGATCCCTAACGGACGCTACTCGTCTTCTTGAATGATGGAGTCGAACGCACCGCGAACTAGCACCCTGATTCGGAGCTTCTATCAATTTCATTTTTTTGTTTCGCAATTGTGCGCCATTTTCCCAGTTGGAGTTACGCTTAATATTCGATCGCGAGTACCAACTGTCGATCAGGTAACTCGTGGAATTAGTTGCACGATCGTATCGAATAAAGAGATCGCCGATGTAAAGTGGACTAATTACAATACTGACATTTTCGAAGGTCATTAAATAGAAGATGTTTTTTTTTTTCGAAAAAAGAAAGCGTATTACGGGTATTGACCTAAAAATATTGGATACGAAGTGTACGATAGTCCCATACACTTAGCAGCGTACGGTATTCGCGTACGTTTAGACGTGAACAGTGTGACGAACATCAGGTAAGTGCGCGATAATAATATTTTCCGAAGTACGCTACGATAAATTCTCGAGTAAAGTATACGGTAACATTGGTAACTGTTTGTTGCGGACCCGTGCGCAAAGTAACTATTCGAAAACCACCAACTGTAACTTGTATGTACGATAATTAATCACGAATAGAGTAGAACCTCCCAAATTTAGACTGGAGTGATGTAACTACCCTAACTTGTACTCGGTTTCTTGTCGTCGCGCATCATTTGCGGTCTGGAATGCGCGGAACGAGGAATGGACTGTCCAAATACGAGAGGTTCTAAATTGGCGAAGGTCTAAATTCGAGAGGTTCCACTGTAGCACACCTGCTATTCACTGCTATTCGCGAATAGTTTAGAATAATGAAGGAATAGTCGAGTGTCCGGTAGTTCCTTCGCGCACGGGGTCGTCGGTATAAAGGAAAAACAAACTAATAAATAGCAAGGGCTAAAACTATAAAGACGCATTGTTAGTCACAGTTGCTTCGTAACTTGTACGTAGATAATCACAGGTGAAGCGAGAACTCGAGACGGCGTCGTCCCGTCGTCGGGTATTCCCATATATATATATATATTAAAGAATAGTACCCTCGTTCGCGAGTGCTACTAGAAAATTCGTAAATTCGTATGATGCATGCTGTTTCTAAAAATATCCAATCGAATACGACACACTGCGGGTACTATTACACGTAAAGGTAAAATGTGTTTGGCACTCGAACACCATTGATATTGTATCGTTTGTCGATTAATGTGTACGCCGAAGCGTTGTTCCTCTTCTTTTCCCCGTCGTTTCAACATTATTCGCCGTCCGACGATTCCGTCGAACTTTCCGGCATCGCGCTGAACCAATTTCCACGGGATCCGGTACTTCTGGACACAATATGAGTAAGTTGAAAAATAAAATACATTATATAAATAAATAGATAAGAAGAAATTTGGAAGTAGAAGCATTAGGTGTATACGAAATCAGGCAATTCAATCTTCTTGCATCGTATGTGAAAAGTGTACCTTGTACGCTGACGAGTGCTGGTTGGCAGTGTGAGAGAATTTCGATAATACTGTGGCGTGGCGTTTGAAGTCGTGTCTTCTGGCCTTCTTTGCAGCGTCATGGTCTCGTGAGGAGGAATCATCAATTCGTCCTCATTGTCCAAATAATATCGGGAGCCCGTGGCACTTTTACAATTTTCACACTCACTTCGATAGTCGTCAGCGTCGTCGTGAAGCGTTGGAAGAGCCTGCGTACTGCACGTACACGTGACCGAATCGAAACTTCCTTCTTCGTTTAATTCGTTAGCAGTTACTAGCGGAGGCTGCTGAAAATAAACTCATTTAGCTAATTGTGGTCGATGCTATTAGGATACATTATTTCTCAGGTGTGGACAGGTGATTACAGCACCAAGGTTCGAACAATTAAAAATGTAGAACTTTTTGGAAACTGACCTTAAAAGCCGATATTTTTGCAGGAAGTTCGATTGATTTCTTTTCTAACAGGGGAGTAATCGTCGACGGCAGACTCCGGTGTATATCCTCGTAAAAAGCATCCGTTCGAGATGCGTTCTCGACGTTCGAAACTGTCGGCGGCGCTGATCTAGGAGCAGTCGCAAAGGACTCGTCGCCAGGTGGTACGTCGAGCAGCGGGGCTATCGAGGGATGAGTCGGGTATTCCTTTCGCAATTTCAAGCTGCCACTGGTTGCCATCGTTCGCGGAATGGTTCGATGTCCTCCAGAGCTGGAACTGGGCAGGGTAGCAGATATCGTAAAAGCGCTACCTTGCCGGGGCAGTGTCGTGTGTTGCGGAAAATTTTTGGCAGTCGAAACGTGGGCATTCGATAATAGTCGCGCGTTAGTCGGAGTCGTGGAATGTTTCAGAGGAATGCTCGGAATACTGGCGGACGTCGGTGCATTCTCATAAGTGTTGGTACTTATTGCAAAACTGGACGTGGACGTTCCAGCGCAGGCATTCGTGGAGGCTGGGTCGGTTTGGTTGATTTGGTGACAGTTGGAATGTGCCGACGGACTACTCAGCGGCCTCGGTGTCGGTGTGATCAACGGAGAAATGCTGGCGCTATTATTACACGAGAGCATAGGGGAACTGGATAATAAACCGTTTTGCCTGTTAGCTGCGTGCCCTGGAGTATGGGGACTGTGAGCGGTTATCAGCGGTGTGAGTGGGAAGTTCATCGGGATTTCGACGTGTGGACTGATCGACAATAAAGCTTGCTCTGCTCTAGCAGCCGCCACCGCTTCTTCGTAAGGCGGCGGGGCCTCTCCTCTGGGGAAATAGTTTCCTGGTGGTTTCCAGAGCGGATAACCGCCACTGCAAGGAACATTATCCACTGGTACGCCGTGTTGCAAATTGCTTCGATCCAGGTAGCCTATGCTTCCGAGACTCCGCTGCTCTTCCGATGTTTGGTGATTCTGGCGACCTGCGGCACAAACTGAAAATCAATCATTAGCTTATAAAACCACCCATTAAGGTGTGATTTACATTCTTATATATATATAAAAAAAAAGATACCTCGAATCTTTCTTTGCCTTAAACGATGAACGAGAAAAATTAAGAGACTCAATGATAATAGCGCTGTAATGCCACTGGCTATAAGTCGCAAAGCCAGGTCGTAATTCCCTCTGCCTTCCAAGATGTTGGCTCCAGTTCCATCCACTTTATCATTAGCTGGCGATGATAAAGTGTCATCCAAACAGATTATCTCGCAGCACGTATTCCCGAATCGAAATGTCTTGCAATCTTTATTATGCGATGATTCTTGGCTTTTATACTGTAGAGAGGGACAGGGAGAATCAGAAATCAGTGTACAATTGATTTATCGAACGAGAACCAATGGGCTCCACTCACCTTGCAGAAAACTGCCTTGCAGAACGTGGGGTTGCCATTGTCGCAGATGCAAAGTGTACAGAGATCGGGTCCAGGAATGTAATGGAAGCCCGTTTCGTAAGATAATCCATTCACGTCTTTACACGAGGCACCTCCACTGACTCCACCTGTTGGCCGATTAATGCTTTTATAGTGCAATCATAATACGCAATACCTCATAATATTTCTTATTAAGGTCTTCACTCTAACATATATAGCCTCGCAACACGATTAAGCATTTTGTTACTCATAAAGGTATCAATTATAATAAAGATAAAGAAAGATAATAGAGTATAAATAAAAAGCATTATTGCTTATCGATGCTAACGCGTTGGCCGTTAATAATTCTTGACGATGGAAATGTGAAAAATTATTTTACTAAAATAATTCTAAATAAAATTGTAAAAGGGTTCATAGACATTGACAATGCGCAAAACGTTGAGGATTACGAAAAGTTTCATTTGATATTCTACGATAGAAATGAATAATGAACGTGGAACCAATGTCATTGACGCACAAATATACAGTTGACCCAAACCTTTGGACATTGCTTAAGAAAATGTGATTCAATTAAAGAACAATCGATGCATAATCAATGTCATTCTCAAGTTCCATTCTTGGCGCACTGATATCGTACCGTTCAAGCATTGAAACAAAAAAACAAAATTAAAATAGAAAAATTGAAATAGAAATTTTACTACACGTGTTAGATTCGTCTGTAAATTACTTAAATTTTAATAAAATATGACGTAATGTAGACGAACTGTAAAATTAATTGTAAAAAAAGTGTTTACCAGAGACCAGAGAATCGATAATAAAATTTACGGCGAGTGAGAAATAAATTTTTATAGACTTTACTTCATATTTAGAAAGCTTTAACTGAATTATTCATCACGTCAGTTGCGAAAAATAATTTGTTATTAAAAGAATAATTTTATTCTATTTAAAAGTTATTTTAAAAAATGAACGATTTCATTCGCTCTCGAGTTGTATGAATGATTATGAAACAAAAGAAAAATAAACATTTTTGATGAAAATATGCAGGATCGGATACGAGGATAAAAATAGTATTGTTGCTTTTACCAATAAAAAAAACTTCGTTCTTTCCTCCAGCCTTCTAATTCTGAATAGATATGGAAGTTTTCTTTTTTACGGAATTGGCTATATATACAAAGCCCTTTCGCGTCATTTCATAGATGAAACAGAAATACACCTAATGCATATACCTAGTGTATATTTGAAAATGTCTAAGAAATGCGGCAAAAATATAGATAGACGTGAAAAAAAATTGAGTTTGCTTCGATCAATATTATACATACATATATTTATGAGTGCGCGCGCGCGCGTGTGTGTGTGTACCAATGTTAAAAGTTCTATTAATATTACTGAAATAATTAATTTTTTTATGCAAACGATAATAAGCATAATTGAATATTTCTTTTTTAAAATAAATCCCTTATATATATATATAACAAAAAAAAAAATCATTTATAAATTTCATGGAGTGAAATTTCACTCCACTAAATTTAGAGAGTAAGTATGGGATCATCCCTGCAAAATTTTGGATAAAGTTAAAAGATGGACATCTCATCACTACGTTAAAGTAGAGAAATAATAAAAAATTGAAACTAAACAGGAGCTTTTCAGCTTCTCAGTCACGTTGGTTTCATTTCAGCAACTATGTTTGTCACTGAATTATGCTTTATTTCAAGTATTTTGTATTTTTTTTATTTTCAATCCACTTCCATTTTAATAAAAACGAATACAGGGAAAAACTTCCTCAGAAGAATCAGATTTGGTTTGATTAATTTTTAACAAGATTTTCTTTTCAATCTTTTATATCTCGAAGAATTGACACTAAATAAGAAACGTTTAGGGAAGAAAAAGTTCCATTTTTTAGTTATCTGTTGGCTGACATTTTTTCAAATTTATAGCAAAAAACTCTGACTTTTTTTTTTTGCTAGCGTCAGTATATCAGGGGAACTACATATATACACGGAGACAAATTTATTGCTAAAAATTTGAAAAAATGTATCGCTTATAAAAATTCCTAAAGACTCTACGATAATTAATAGACAATATTTGGTTAAAAGATTCTTTGACTTCTTAATCCTTCTTTATAAGAAAACATCTTATTTAATTTTCGTTTCGGTTATTTATGTAGGCCCTCTTTATAATGCTTTATTTCTAAAATACAAAAATAAAAAATAATTACATTGTTTTTTCAATTTATTGTATTTCTAGGTGTGAAAAGTTGAAGTAAATATATACGTAGTTGTTACGTAATTGTTACGTAATTGTTACGTAATTGTTACAAATTTTTCAAAATTGTAATAAACTAGGGTATGCTTTAAAAAAAAAACGCAAAAAACAGCGTTTTTTGGACCTTACAAGTATTTATAATCCTTAGTGCAATGAAAAATGTGTTATCATGTAAAAATAATATATAACAATAATATAGTAAGTAAATTAATACTAATCTATAAATTTCACGATTAAAAGAAATTACATTTTTCAAATTTTTAATCAAAAATATAAATTTTATTAATAATTTAGGTGATTTTAATAAATCATAAAGTTTCGGCCTTTTTTGTGGATTTCTTCAGAATTTTCTTATCAATAATCAACAAAATCGTTATTGTACAAAATTAAATTAAATGTAATTAATAATAATTTAATTTTAATTTTAACATTATATTTCGGTGACTTAAATACAATAACGGACAAATAGGATCAAGAAATTATTATTAAATTTTAATAGAATAAATTTTAACCTTCAACATATACACTCAGTGTGTAAATAAATCGTCGATATATGTTATACCTGAAGAAATATATAAATAGAAAATTTAAAAAGAAAATCGATACACGATACAGTAATTAAAAATAAATTCACAAATCCAGTTTTAGGTTCATTTTTAACCTTTCAATCGTAATTATGAAAAAGCCCATGTACTTTCCAAAACTCATCCAGCATTCTTATTTTTTATTTAAACATTATTTATTCATCCCATTTGAGTATTCGTTTACTCGTCGATTAAGTACATATATGCGCGTATTGTTTCGTAAATGTAATGCGAGCCTGCACTTTATCGCATTGTTCGATTGTCTTCGTGCTGGATTATGCGTGAACGATGTACGTCACCTTTTGCAATAGTCGTCCGGATGAATTGATAAACAATTGGGAAATGCTCGAAGAAAAATTAAAACTGAAAAAGACGCGTCGTGTTATTTCTTTTTTTAAATCCGTCGGATATTCCACAGTGGATCAAATGTGATCTATTTTGAGTCGCGGACGACTCGAACGTAAAACACCTCACGCAAATATATATACTGTCCCTTTCGATCTTTTGCAATAGAAAAAGGAGGGAAAAAAGTTCTAGTTCGTGTCGCCATTGTGCTAAGACCCGTATCATGCTGGTTTTGTAAAATGTAGAAAACATTCATCAATATGACTCAATTATCACGAATGGGTTCGAAACTATCGTACATATTACGTATGTTCGAATACGAAATTAAATATGAAAGGATTCTTCAATATTGCGTATAAAAATCTTTACTGTTATCAAAATAAATATATTTTATTATTATTATTATCATTATCATTAGAAAAATGTTCCTTTTGATACATTGTGATTTTCTTGATCGCTTAATTCTTAGTGATTTATCACAAAATAGTATTGGGTATGGGGAACGATCCAATTAACAAAGGACTTAAATGTTTACGTGTCGGCCATATTGACGGACCTCTTCAGAATTTATTCTTGTAAAAAAAAAAGAGATAGAAATATAAATAAATAAATTGATATTTTGAAAAAAAGGAAAGGATTGTGTGTTTATACGCTTTTGTTTCTGTTTACCATTCACACAAAACAAACTGGCATTTCAGTTATTTATATATGTTATAACAAAATTCTTCTTTTCCGTCCCTAGCAGAAATTAATCGTGGCGCTGTATCGATTCTGTCTAGATTTCCAAGAATAATTACTGGTTCTAGACTGGAAAACTATGTAGCCCCAATATCAGGAAAAGCTATTATATTCTACCTCTAGTATTTTCTAGACAAAATCGATATATAAACGAGACAGAATTCATATTTTATCTAACCTATAATTTATAGTAATGTTTTTACACAAAAACTGGACAGAATCGTGAGATTTTCTCGTATACAGATTTTATAATGATTTTCCGATATAGGGCCTTTACAATAAAACGGAATGCCACGATTAATTTCTACCAGGGGCGTATATTCTCATAAGTGAATATTTTTTTTTTCATTTATAAATTATTTCTTGGATTAACGGAATAAAAAAAGAAACATATGATAAAATTTAAACGTTTCAACCCTTTATTGAGGTCCTCATCAGGATAACACTTTAAAATTACTGCGCCATCGAGTAAACATAAAACAAAAACCAAACAAAATTTTTGTTACATACAAAAATTATGTATTCGTGATAGTCTCCTATATTCTCATTAATAATGGCAGAACAGTATAATTGCGACAAGTAGTATAGTCCATGTTCCTCGTAATCCTGACAGTCATCAAAGTATATAGCCGAGATGACAATAAACATGTTGATTACGCCATAATTGCATGCAATTACACTTTTACGACTGTCAGGATTAGCAGAAAAATCGACGACTGATGATCCAAATACTCTTTTATTTTCAGTAACTATACAAAAAAAGAAAAGATACAAAATGTATATATTTCGGAACATTCATCGAAAATCAAATTCCAAAATGGCGGACGCAAAATGTCGGTATTCTAAGCCAGTTTATTTTTTAATTCAAAATGGCGGAAGAAATTATTCAAAATTTATGCCGATTCATTCATTAAGACTCGTTACTCAAGGGTTTTTAAGGTCATATTATAGGCGCCATTTTTAATTTTTAAAAACTGACTCCAGATTTTTGGCCTGCGACTTCAAAAATCCCAAGTTTTTTTCATTTTCGATAAGATAATTGTGACTTTTACGGGTATTATCGTCCTATTACCCATAAAAAGCGTTCAATAAATGCAGAACAAAATACAAAAAGAATGATGAAAGTTTTTTTTGGAGAGAGCGATTCTTGGCCATTAAAAAATGGCAAAATTTTTCGCATTGAGTTTAAATGCTAAAATGAAGAGTCAAAATTCGTGAAGAAAATTTGTACATTTGGTCCATGTATTAAATCAGAGACTAATTTTTTTTTTGTCTAGTAGATGAGAATGGTCTAGGAAATAGTTCTATGTACAATAAATGACATGAAAAATATGCGTCCGGTGATGTATCCTTAATATAATTAATCCATTTATACATGTGATTGATTAGGTTCGACTTCAGGATAGATGTAGACTCCACATAACGGTTAAATTTTCTACGATTACTTTATGAAGCGTAAATCAAGCGAATTTACATATCAATAAGTTAATTCATCGCTGAAATATCGCGTTCGGTTTTCGACTCGTTTTTCTCCGTGTCACACGTCTTACTTCGTCCAGAGGAAGTCGAGAAACGAATGGGTTTACGAAATGATAGAGACGTCGTGGAAGAAGCGACGTGAAGAATCGTCTTTGTTCTTGCCCTACTTTCGAAATGAAAACTGGGTCCGTATAGGGAAGAGGTGATATAAACAAGATGACGTCAAACTCAAGGGTACCACGTAAAAAGTTACCGTTAAGTTGCAGGGTAAGCGTGAGAACTGCATAACCAAGGAAGTCACCACTGCTGTATCTCATTCTGCTATCGTTATCTCATCGTAGCCGCCAGCTCGGCAGCGGCGGCAATGTTTTGTTTCTTCGTTATTTCAGTGGTCAACAATCCGCGGTACTTCCGGATTCCAAGTCACGTCTCTTCATCGTCGCACATTGGACCGACACAAATGACGGCCGTCCCCGGGTTTACGCATTGCGTTTTGCGTTACGCGGAACGCAAAAAACGACCTACGTTTTTTGCCTGCCACTTTAACGCAGCGACACTTTAACCGATATATTCACGTCGTTCCTGAAGCGAGCGAAACGGCGAAACGCATCCCAAACCGAACGGTGATGTAGTGATCGATCAGTAAACGGCACGACTCTCGAGCTATGTATCTCCTGTTTACGTGTGTTTGTAGTATGCTATATACATATGTACGTGATGAAATGGGTGCAAGTGCAACAGGCCTGCGTGTACTGTTGCGGGCTACTCCGGCAGCCATTTCACGGAACATCTGTTGCGCGGGAAAATTCAAAACAACAATGTCGCCGAATACTCCCGTTCTATCTCGGAACTGCTGTTTTAACGACTTTTTATACTTTCGATTCGCTACTATTATATGTTTAGCCCCGGCGGCGGCGAATGACTTTGATGAATTTTGCTCCGAAACAATTAACAGGAATTCAGGAACTATAGCAACAAAATTTCTCATAATTTATTAGTTAATTTGGCAAAGTTCGCGATTAAACGTTTCTTAATAATATTTTTACAGTAGGGCAACCCTTCTTTTAATATTATAATGTTTCGGGTCGAGCAATGTGGCGACTCCCTCATTCCCTTATTTTAACGGTTTTAAAGTTTTGGTTCATCACCAATGAACAGGCATCACGGTATCATATGTGGGGGAATGACCCTGTTAAAATTTGAAGGTGAGGGGGCCCAAAGTAATTACTTTGGCTACTGTAATTAAAATTGATAAACAATCTAGTGTTTTTTACAGCAAATTATCCTGAATTTTCTATTTCTATTTAAACTTCAACGATTACATTAATTGGAAAAATCAAAAATCAAAAATCTAGAATTTCATGAAGTAGAATTTATATTTATCCGCCATATTGCTCAGAACAAAAAGCGAAGCGAAACAATAGAAGTGTAATGGAAAAAAAAAAAACTATGTGCCAACTTCATATTCATTGCTTTTATGTTTAACATTTCAGTCATCTTCCAAATTTCAGTCATCAGACAAATTTCAATTGATCTAAATCTCATGAAATTCTTAGTTTTTTAAAAAAAGCAACTCAGCGTTGAAAAATGTGTGACAAACGTTACTGTAATTGCAAGAAGAAGAGCGACTCCCAGAGGGTCGATCCGGACGTATTGAAGAAATTGGAGCAGGGTTATGAGAAGTTTTCGGAAACGAAAAGCAAATCTTTGCTAAAGAAATATTTGACTCGTGAAATGTTCGAGTCGCTTAAAACTCGGAAGACGAGTTACGGATCGAGTCTCCTCGACGTCATACAATCGGGATTCGCCAATCCCGATTCAGGCATTGGCGTCTATGCACCCGACAGAGATGCGTATAAAGTATTCGCGAAACTGTTCGACGCGGTGATTGAAGATTACCATTTTGGATTCAGTCCCCGCGATACGCATCCACCGACGAATTGGGGCAACCCAGCGTCGTTAGGTAATGTCGATCCCGAAGGGAAATACGTTATTTCCACAAGGGTCAGGTGCGGACGGTCGTTGGAAGGATTTCCATTCGTGCCCAGAATGACGGAGGAACAATACAAAGAGATTGCACGAAAGGTAAATAATTGCATATTGACATACAGGATAAAACTATGGGGAGGGCATAGGGCATAGGGTATATTCTAGTAATATTAAAATCTGATCATTTTTTAACGATACTTTTCAAACAGGAAGTGAGATTTGAAGGAATTTATTTATAATTGTTGTATGTCAAATCCAGGTTCAAGATGCTCTTAGCACATTGGAAGGAGAGTTAAAAGGAAAATTCTACTCTCTTGAAACCATGGATAAAAAGACGCAAAATCAATTAATCGATGACCATTTCCTCTTCAAGGAAGGAGATCGATTTCTGCAAGCCGCAAACGCGTGCAGATTTTGGCCCGTTGGTAAGTGACGAGAATGATCTCAGGTTGATTTAACGCTATTCAGACTGTGTAAAATTAAAACTCGCGAATTTTATGAAGTTAAAGTAATTTATTCTCAAATGAACTATTACAGGCAGAGGAATATATCACAATGATGCAAAAACCTTCCTGGTATGGTGCAACGAAGAAGATCACATGCGTTTAATTTCAATGCAAAAAGGAGGAGACCTCGGCGGGGTATACAAACGACTCGTCGATGCCGTTAACAAATGCGAAAAGAAATTTGATTTTGCGCGAGATAATCGTTTGGGATTCTTGACGTTCTGTCCCACGAATCTGGGTACTACGATTCGAGCATCAGTGCACATCAAGTTACCAAAATTGGCCAAAAATATGACTAAATTCGAAGAAATCGCTGCCTCTCACAATCTGCAGGTAACTTACAGATCATTCAACGTTACACCTATACGTGTGTTGAAAAGTAGTGCCTTTTTAAAAAATTATCGAATTAAATTTTCCTTTAGGTGCGGGGAACTGCAGGCGAACACAGCGAAAGTGCTGATGGTGTGTACGACGTCAGTAACAAGAGACGAATGGGTCTAACTGAATTTGAAGCACTTCAGGAAATGAAGAACGGTATCTTGGCTATGATCGACAAGGAACAAAAAAGCTAAAGCCAAAGGAAAATTACCTAACTTTGATCACACATTTTTCTTCTCGATAAAAAACTATTGTAATATACCGGATGTAAAATTTAATAATCTACTATTGTCGTTTAAAAAAAAAATAATTTTTTATAAGTAATTAGGCGGTAATTAAAACTCGAAAAACTTCAGAATATAGTGTAGTAATAAAATAACATTTCTACGAAAAGCAATACTTATAAAAATATTCAAGGAAATTATAATAAAATGAGCTTTTGACATAATTTCTGCCTTTATGTGATGTAAAATTCCTAAGGCCTAAATCGCAACGCAGAACCGAATGGCGGAAATCGAACACGAAGGTAACTTTGTCCTTGTCTATCTTGTTGGAATGAAAGGAGATAAAACATCCTTCGAGTTCGCGTTCGATTCTCGTTCGTATCGGAGTCTACATGCATGTCGATGAAGCGTTCAATTTGCAGGACGAATTCTAAATCATTCGTTCGAGTTTGAGTACTTTTAGGTGCGTTCGATTTAGGTTCTTTTATCGTTCGTTCGGTATATCGTACATCTATCGTACTGTTAAACTTCTCTTGTTTCGTTATTTTAGATCAGGAACACCTTTTGATTCACCATTCCGACCAATCAGAGATGGACTTCGCCGATCGTAATAGAATTTTAGTTATACCATTGAATATAGAGGCATGTAGAAGGACTGAGTCCATATACGTACATATAAAATAGTAGGACGAATTTTTGTTCTCCAGCAAGATACATGTATAATAAGAGTGAGAAAGACACTCTTATGTGAAGTATACTTTTTGTCCTTCATTTTCTCCAGTCCCGTCTTCCCTATATACTCAGGAGTTCTATATTATGTTTTATATTCGATGTTTATACCGCATAAGACTTCTTATTATTTATTCATCGCAGTAAAACAGACACTCTTCTCAAATATATATGAGTCCAGCGAGTGAAAAATACATTTTTCTTGTATTTATTTATTTATTTATTTATTTATTTATTTATTTGTAGTATGGTACTTTATACATACACCACTTAATTTCTAAAATTCGTAAGTTCTAAGAGAAGTATAGGCTTCTGATTCGTCATATTCTATGCCATGGAACGCGGGGACCGTCCATGAGATCTACATGTATAATAATTATAAATATGTACACATTAAATAATTGAAACACAAGTAAATAAAAGACATTAGGTATATTGTCATGCATATGTATATATATATATTCGCATGCGCATATTATTTTATTATCAAATCATCTCATGAGGATGAAACCATAACACGAGAGCTGCCGAATCGCTGGAAACTGAACCGAAACATTAAGCCCTGAGCACAACGCTCGAATCGAAAGCGAACTCGAATTATGTTTTGTCTTCTTTTATTACGCAACAATATGGTACACAAACACACGTGTATGCATATCTAGAGATTTAGAAAAGGACGAAGCGGCTTTCGAGTTCTGTTCTTCATTGTGCTCAGACGGCTCAGTTCAGGCTTGTTCTTATTTAGGCGCATTTTCTGCAAAACACGCGAAAAGGTATTTTTGCACATATATATAAACATGTAGTAACAGCTGATACCATTAGCGGAGAACGTTGGAGAACAATCTACAATATGTACCAACTTCAATTCGCTATATAATTCACATACATGCAATTTGATAAATATATGTATATATGCACAATGAGAAATCCATAGAATTCAAACAAAGTTACGTACAATATATACGTATATTTATGGTGAGAATCACGATGGCAACCAAATGAAAACCTAAACGCGAAACAAACAATTACGAAACGATCACTGTATGGACTTGTGTGTGCATATACCTATCGAAACGCATATATAAACGGAAGTACTCTTTCGTTTTGAACATTTCTTACTTCTTTTCCAGAAATTTCGACAAAGGCGATTAATAAAGCACGAATATGACGGAGAAGGAAGAAAAATTTGATAATTTTCTGCTAACTTTAGCTCAACAACATGAAGGAGGTGTTCAAGATGTGAGTAGAAATTATTATTTAGCCGGTATATTTGGAGGTTAACTAGTAACATGACACTGCTACCCAATGTATTGTTGTTTGACAGGATAAACAAATTTGTAACAATGGTTTAAAGGCAATGTATTTTTTCAGCTGCTCGACACTATATTTAGTTTTCTTGCAAGAAAAACAGACTTTTATACTGGCGGAGGAGAAGGCGTTGCAGAGAAGGTACTATTAATATTTATTTAAAAATATTCTAAACATTAATTAACCGTAAAAAAATATTCAACAATCATGTTTTATTTCTATTTCCCATAGTTACTACTGACGAAATTCAGACAGCATCAAGCTGCAGCTGTAACGAAAGCAAATCTCGAAAAACTAGAGCGTGCTGAACAAGAGAAAGCACGGAAAGAAAAACTTGCAAAAAAGAAACAAGAAGAACTGGAATTGGAAAAGAATTTAAAAGATGAAAAAATCGTTGAATTAACAGACGAACAGGCTGAAAAACTGCAAGAACAAATTAATATCGAGGTATGGAATAAGGATTACTAATTTTCATATATTTTAAAAATAATCTAATTAAGGGGGGTCTAAAGTAGAACAATTACCGACCTAACCTCAGAAAAAGATTAATATAAATTACAAATAAGTAAAGCATTTTTTTCAAATTCGGGCTGAAATTGATTCAAAATTAATAGAGAATTATCCGAAATAAATTATTTTTGTTGCAGACAAGCAATTTCAGATAGTTCTCATTTAATTTTGAACCATTCTTACCGGTGTTATTTTGGAGGTTGTATGTATTATGTGGGATCACCCTTCCAAGGCTGTATTTTGTGAAAACGGTTCAATTATTTTTAATTTATACTATTCTTATTGAGTGGTTAGGTCAGTAACTGTTCGACTTTAAACTCCACTCAAGGGGTAACCTCAAAAAATGAAAAGTGTACATAAAAAATTATTGTAGCCTTTTTTTCAAATTCGGAGTTTGAGCAATTTCAGGACTGCTTCGCAGTCGCTTTCTGAAATTGGCTATCATGGCTTGTTCAACGTCATTGAACTATCATACTACACTTATCTGGTTCAATGGACCACCATAATATTGCGAACAGTAAACTCAGCTCTACACGTCCGCGTGTACAATGTTGAAAAATAATCGTTTACCTCTGAAATGATGTGAATATTAACTATTTTTATAATGACAAGGATCTTACTGTGTCAAGACATACAAGTACGAATGTTAATAAAAATGAGTTTATAAAAATGAATAATTATCCTATCGATTTACTTTCATACAGCAAAATTTTTAAAGTATCAAAACATATACCTATTTGTTCAAATAGATTTTTATTACAAACATTTTAAATGAGAGATGGTTTTACATTGCATTATTTTATTATCTGTGATCCTAAGAGTTAGGAATTTGTAAAATGCAAAATGAATCAAAAATAATTTTATAAAAGCAAAAGAAAAGTGGCGCATGCTCAAAATTGGTTATAAATTGAGAACAAAATACTGTTAGCACATTTATGTGATCTTTTTTAAAATGAAATATAACCTTTCAAAATGCATTTAGAAAGTATTTTTTCTATGTGAAGTTTAATGATATTATAAAAAAAAAGAATTTTAATTGACATTGGCTGGAAATGTGCGATGTAGAATTTCAGTATCTGAGTCCAAAACACGTTTTAATAATTTTAAATTTTCACTTTTTTTTACTTTCTACGTTAGGTTGGTAACTGTTCTACTTACAAACTTCTTTAAAACAATTTTCAGTTGGTATTATCCGCAAATATGTATATCGTTTAAACACCTTTTCAGTTAACCCTTTGTGGCACACATTTATCAGATGAATCGTTGTTTCTTAAAATCTCTTTTAACACATAATTTTGTATACCATTTATTCATTTCAACTGTTCATTTAAAAAATGGCTGTCAATTAAAAGCACATAAAATTTATCATACAGGCTTTCATGTATATTTTTTTAATACAATGCGTTTATTTAATATTCTTCTAACCATGAAGGTGTATCGAAAATGATTGCTTTACTTTACACTGACAATAAAGAATTCACTAAAAGGTTTTAAATTAAAAGTCACTTATTATGTTTGTCTTGTAGCATGAATCATTGAAATGAAGGTAGAACATACCTGCTTTATTTGATGTTAAACTACCATATATCTTTCCAGGCCATTTATGTAAAGCAACTTCCATAAATTTATTTATGCATATGTGTCAATTGTTATGTCCTTCTTGTGTATGCAATTAACCTATTCTCATTATAATTACATTGAAATAATTGTATACGTAGAAGAGAATATAATTAAAATTCTTGTACATACTTGTATAGTGCATATTGATAGCTATTGTATTTTCTTGGCCATTTTTCGTTTAATTTCATTAATTATTCATAATACTAAAAAAAAGAGATATTTCTCAATAACTATACTGTACATTTATAATAAAATGTTAAACAATTATAAAAATGATATACCTATGTATATAATGTCTTTGGTAACAATAATATTAAGATGTGTTGCTAGACGATTCCATCATTTTGTATTTAAATCATATTATTTATTAATAACGAATGTGACAGTTGGAAGTTACGGTACGGTCTGGCAATACACTATATAGGTGATTCAGAGTATAATGTAACCAATAGTGATCATTATGAACGATCAATTGCAATTTAATTATTGCATTACATTATTCAAATTAAAAATTATATAATAATATACTTTTTTCTTACAATTGACTCGTTTTTTGAAGATTTTTAAATATTGATAGCAAAACAATTTTATAACCGATCATGATCAAGATCTAAAAGTAGTGTAAATGTTTATTTGTGTGTTTCGCTTGGAGCCGTAATACACTTAGACTGTTAATACACTTCCTTCACGTAGTTGTTTTTAACTTATTATTTATTTATAAAATAATATTTACGTATTGATTTAATTTTGATATTTTCATTTTCTGTAGAAGTCATCAAAGGAATCTTGCTCAACTCCAGCAGCTGGACCGAGTGGCGATAATTCCAGTGGAAAACCATTGGAAGAAATGTCAGTGGATGAAGAAGATGAGGAAGATAAATTAGAGGATGGAAAATTAAAACCGAACTCGGGAAATGGTGCTGATATGCCCAACTACAGGTGGATACAAACGTTAGCAGAATTGGAGGTAAGTTATTAGCCTTTCTTTTATTTATTGCATATGTTATCTTAATGTAGACTACCTCTTTTACAAGTACTGGGTGCGAACTAATATGAAGCAGTTTTACGGCACATTCCAATTTCACTTGTAAATACTTAAATTACTATTTTTTCAGTACACGATGTTTACAAAGTATAATAAGATTTGCAGTATTTACAGTTTAAAATCGGTATATACTCGTTTAACCCTTTGTTGCCTAATCACGTTATATGACACATTCAAATTATATTCAAAATCTTCTTTGAAATTCAACAGTGCATATAATTGAAATAAAGGTTTTGGCTACTCTATTGGTGATTTCGAGTTAACTAATATTTACATGAATTTGAATATCTTTTCTCATTCTTACAAAATTAGTCATTAATAAATGTCTTATGTTTTTCATTGTTATAAAAGATAAAAATAAACCGTACATTTTAACTTGAAATAAGAATAAAATGAAGTCACAGATTGTAATATAGTATGCAACAAAGGGGTCAATGATATGATTTCATGGATTGACAAGTATAATATCACAGACACAAAAGCGACTTTAATAAACATTGTTCACAACTTAGTTTTGTCACACATTTCCTCTCCCCTATCTTTCTGCATTTCAATTTGAACATACTTTATTTTACATTAAGGCTCGATTTCTTCAATACTGACTGAACTTTAAATCGAGATTGAAATTTACCAATTAGAGGGTTCTAAAGTAGAATAGTTAGCATTGCAACAATAAAAGTATAAATATAAAATGATTGAGACTTCTTTTCACAATTCGGGCTCTGAAAGGGTGATTTTACGTAGCATATACAATCAAAAAAAAAAAAAAAAAAAATTTGTAGTAAAAATAGTTTAAAATAAATTCAGAACTTTAGGAACAAATTATTTTTGAGGCAGGTAAAACAAAAAATAATTTGTTTCCAAAAGTTTTCACTCAATTTTACATAATTTTTACTACAATTTTATTGAGGTATTATATATGTTAAATAAAATCACCCTTCCACAGCCAAAATTTTGATAAAGCGTTTCAATCATTTTTTATTTATACTTTTCCTGTTTTTAAGTTAGACCAGTTACCGACCTAACCTCAAAACAGGAAAAGTATAAATAAAAAAGGATTTATACGTATTTTCAAAATTTGGGCTTTGCAAGGTGATTCTACACATCATATATAATCCCCAAAAAACTATCGTAGACATTTGTTCGAAATTAAAGGAGGATTACCCGAAATAGATTATTTTCTCTTACCAGGAAGAAAAATAATTTATTTCTGATAGTCCTTGTTTAATTTTAAACCATTTCAGTGATATTTTTTGAGGATTGTATATTTTATATAGAATCACCCTTCTAAAGCCCAAATTTTAAAACGTTTCAATCACTTTTTATTTATACTTTTTTTTTGTTGAAAACTTTACTTTAGCACCCTCTTAAATTAGTAGGTTATAATTTAACTTCGATTTAATTTTTAAGGCTTTAGCGAAATCGGCCATTAATAATTCGTTATAATTAAATTACCTATATTACAATATTTAAGTCTAGCATTAAAATTTGAAACTACGTTCACATTAAGAAAAAAAGTGTAAAAATGAACAGCATATGCGTATTTTACAATAATATGTAGTATAGAAACGTGTCATATACTGCTCTTAATTGAAAATTGCATTTAGTAATTAACTCGTAAACAGAAATGTTGATTTGTACACTTTTTTTCAGTATATGGTCAATCCGAGATGTTCTAGTTGACTTTGCGCTAGGATTTACTTTGTGTCGTTACTATTTATATCATTTGCTAACAATAATCGACGTCGAATCTATTTTCGAAGATCCTTAGAATTTAAATCATACTACTAATACGTCATATAGAATGCTTATTACACAAATGTAATTACTCGGTCTACGTACTACACGCTTAACGCAGTGTAATACAATATATGAACTAACTTAAAGGCAGTTATAGTCGATTCGCTTCATTCAAAGGCGACTGCTTGAATTCTCCTGCGAGTAGAATTGAATTATTAGTGATAATCATGGTAATACTCCTGGCAATGCAATGGTAATCCTTGTAGAATGAAGCGAAGGGCTGCATTTTCTTCGTGTTGTTCACTCGATCCCCTTCATGACTCTTTTAAGTCTTATTTTTTAGGCAGATGAAAATATGCTAATCATATTTTTTTTTGGATTTGTCTGAAAAAAAAAAGAAATGACAATTATTTAATGAATTGTGTATATATGCATCTTTTGCTAATTATTGATAACCTTACACTTATTGCACAAATTACTGAAAGACAGAGAGGTGAATTAATATTTTAGAGTTATGTTAGAGTTTGGATTGCCGTTATTTTCCAATATACTTAACAAAAATAATTAAATACAATAGCTTTAAGTAACTAACATAAATAAATAAATTTTTCATTATGTCCCTAAGCATTTCAGTATAATTCAGTTTATTTTCAGTATATTTTTCGATTTTTCTTTGGATTAATACTTTCCATTGCACATTATAAAATGTGCAGTATAAAATTGTAAATCTTTAGCTACTTACATTCCATGAAATAAATAACAGTGAGCAGGGTGATCAGGAATACAACGCACATAGTGCACACAAGCACTGTTAATTGATGTTTTGAGCACCATGTTTTTTCGTTGGTAACTATTGGTCTGCCAAGTCCGTTGACAACTGTAAAGTGCATGCTACTTGCCACCGATACATTGTCCAGCTCTTTTGGTATAGTTACGAAGGGTGGATGTAGTACTGCCAAATTCGACAAATTCGCTGCTGTCAAGAGCAGTGTACTAGATGCTGCGCTCTGAAATTATAATAATTTTTGTAATTTCGTACGATTGAAATCAGATTCCATTTATTCTCAAGAAATTTGAACTCGTTTTGATCTTAATCTAATCTGTCTTGTTAATTGACAGACAAATTGACAATTGAATTTTTCATTGTATATTTTTTACGTTTATATATATATATACAAATTTTTTTTTACATAAAGAAAATTAATTTTTAAAGATGACAAAAAAAAAAAAAAAAATGAATTTATATAACATATGACGACTACGTTTCACCGATTATTTTGATTTTTTCTCTTTTTTTTTTTCTCAATAACGTTTTCGCGAATAGGGCCGAAAGATCTCCTATAAAAAAAAAAATCTTGAAAGTTGCCAATTTAAATCTGACCTTATAGAGGGAATGGAAGGGCAGCAAAGTACCTTCGGCCTCCTATTGAATCGATTTATACAGAATATGTCCATGAATATTCAAAACAGCGAGCACAATGTTACTTATTAGCGTATACATTTTATTCGCAAGGTAAGGTTCGTGTATTATCTATTGAATTTATCATGCGTCGGTGTCCTAGTTGCTACGATGAATTTACTCGGAAAAACGTTCGAGTTCTGCAGTAAATTATAAAAAAAGCAATACGCGTAATTTGCGTATCGCCGTTTATTATTTATTTATTTATTTTTTTTTTTTTTTTTTTTTCCTTAAATAAAATATAAATTTCTAGTCTAGTATGTGCATATATATATACATATACAAATACATACTATAAGACGAAATGAACGAATCTTTCGAAACGCAATCGGATTCATATCGACGTGTCTCATTGAAAATTCATAAACTGTCAAATCACTGCTTAAGTGTTTTCGCGGCATCGCCGATAATAAATTCAATATATACCGATAGCAGAGAAAAGAAAACGATCGACGATACCATTCAATCGCTCCTACGCATTATCCGGCAGACTTTTTAAAGACTTTGCAAAGCCCACGTCGGGTTTCGGCAGAATTGTATACTTTATTCGTTCTGAATTCTTTAAAGAAAAACCACGTAAACCACACACACACACAAACACACACACACAAGCATTTAGTGTATATAATGTACCGCGTGCATTGCGACACAGAGGCAAGGTCTTCTGGCGCCTCTGTGTATATATATATATATGTATATATATATTTGCAATACCTATACTCATTTTCGGCACGGTATTGTAAAATCGCTTGGTATCGAAAAGATTGAAATTGGCTTGGCGCATTGTTGTCAAAGTTTCGTTTTTGCGACGTTCTCCAAAAAAAAAAAATAAAAAACAATAGCATCCACTCGTTGGGTTCTTTTCGTATAATTGTTTTTTCTTCTCTCTCTCTCTCGTTTTTTTTTCAGACACTACCCACAATATAAACAATTAAAATATTGCACGTGCGCAGCTTGAGATTACATTGTCGATGAAACAAAAAAAAAAAAAAAAAAAAGTTTTTTTCATACAAATAAAGACTAAAATTTGCACGCCTAGCGGTACTTATTATAAAATTCCAACATGGCATCACACCGAGAAACAAAATCTGATATTTTCACGTTAATATCTTTCATTCATTTTCGCAATGGGAAAAAATAAAAGCGGACACGATTCATTGTTATTTGCACGATGTAAACGGTAGACCGACTAAAATTGACGAAAAACAAAAAGAGAAAAAATAATGACGCCATTTTCTTTCGACGCGATGTTACGAAATAGATAATGAAATGGTGAGGTGAAACTGGTGGTACGCTCAATTATTATACAAGTACATGTACACATTGAAAATAAAAAGGATACGGCATAAGACAAAGCGTATCGACTAATCGAGTTTGCCCGGAGTACCTTACTCGAAAAAGACTTGCGATGTAAAAGCTGCCCAGAAAAGTTTAAACTTTGATTAGGTTCTGATACCAATCTATCGACTAGATTTTTTGGATCTATTGTTAATTTTTTTTTTCTTTTTTTTTTTTTTAAGTGAAAAATGCAAAAATAAACGCGTTTCCTGGATATCCGATAGTTTCAGCAGACCTCGCAAATTTTGATCGGAATTACGCTTTGGAAAGTCGTTATTTCATTATGGACTAATAATAACTATCAGTAACGGTAGGCCTAAAGGAGAGAATCGAGCAGGGGCTCGAGAGGTGGGGATACCCGATGCTCACCGTGACATGCTTTGGCTGGGGCTGGGCTGTAGTATATACATCGGATACATCGTCAGTTACCGGTGGGTGAAAATCTCTTTTGGTCCGGCAACTAACCGCTCTGTCAGTTACCGGTTTATCCGCCATGGTACACGCTTAATTCTACGTCCTTGTACTTGATCTGCAAAACCGCGAATTGAATGTACAATTTTCAGCGACCTATGAGTATATCAGCTTCGGCCAATAAACAATGGCTTTTAATCGCTTACACGTGGAAAGAAACGAAATAGTTGGTGATACCACCTAAATAGTAGGATACCGTGTACATCCGTCCTCGTTCGTACACGGAAAAGCCTAAATGGAATCTACTACCTAAATGGGATATGGTACAACTGATTTTCTTAATTGTTTGATACTATTAAAGTGGTAGATTCAACCATTTACTTTGCTAAGGCCAGTTTCTAAATAGTCAACTGATCATTGGTCAACTTTAAATGGTACCAAAAAGAAATGACTGTATCGTCCACTACTAGATGTTAGAAAGTAGTTCGAACTGTAACGTTTTTTTCCGTGTATTGCTTAAAGTTAACCAATCTATCCGTATCTAATGGTATTATGATGCAAGACGACTATCTTTTTTAGTATAGTGTTTAAAATTAATTGATATAAGTTTACTCTATGTAAAATATGGTCTTAGCAAAGCAGGTTGTTGAATCTACTACTTAAATGGTACAACCAATTGAGAAAATCAGTTATACCATATCCCACTTGGATAGTAGATCATATATTTGGATAGTAGATCAAACTATTTCGTTTTTATTATCGTGTGTAGGCATTGCTTTTGATCATTGTCGATAAGTTGGAAAGTAAATAATAATAATGATAATAAAATAAAAAATTAATAATAGGAAGTTTCCGTTGAGTTGCAATGTACGTAAAAATATTAATGTCATTACGTTATCAAAAGCAATGTCAGTATCGTGGAAAAAACAATACAGTTGGAACTACTATCTGAATAGTAGGATACAGCATGACTATCTTTTTTTAGGTTCACTTTACTATTTAAATTACTAGCCTTTAATGAATTAGGTAGTCGAATCTACTGCTTAAAGAGCACAACCAAGAAAGTTAGTTTTACCGTATCCTATTATGTAGATAGTACATCCAACTATTTTGTTTCTTCATTGCTTTTCAAACCGTAACGATATTAATATTAATATGTACATTGCAACTGCATGGAAAAAATGGAATAGGTTTGATCTGACAACTAAATAGGATCAATTGTCCAAGTCGGGTATGGTATAAACTAACTGTGGAGTCAGTTTTACCATATCCTAACAAAAAAATGAAATAATTGATTCTACTATCTAAATAATAGGATATGGTATAAAATCTACAATTAGTTTATAACATACTATTATTTACATAGTAGATCGAACTATTACATTTTTTTTCGTGCAGTTGCAATGTACGTATCATTGCTGTTGCAATATATCATTACAGTATCAAAAGCAATGTCTGTATATGAAAAAAAAAAAAAAAAAAAACAATATAGTTGGTTCTACTATGTAAATAGTAGGATATTTGTAAAACTAACTTTCTCGGTTGTACTATTTAAGCAATAGATTCAACATATTTAGCTCTGCGGTCAGTTTATACCATATCCTATTATTCAAATAGTAGATCCAACTATTTTATTTTTTTTCATTTAGTAACTTTTTAATGACAATTGACACTTCATTACATACATGCAGGAATAATAAAGTTGATTTGCTATCATAGCATATCAGATAGCAAAAAATTTCATTTTATTTTTCGTTCATCACTATTTCCAAATGAAGATAGTAGTAATTTTTGACGTTCGATCGACGTTTATCGACAAATGTAAGCAAATTATCAAATTTCAAAAATATCACAGTCAGTACGTTAATGCATACTTTAAATACGCATTAATAGTTGATGTCAAACACGTTAATACATGAAATGTGTTGTATCTATTTAACCTCTTATTTAAAATTAATATAATTAATACAATGCTCGGTTAAACGGTTCGTTGGCTTGTTATTGTTTCTTTATAATAGAAAGCAACACATTTGATTAATAATAATTACAAATAAAATTTTCAATTTCGCATTTCACTATGTTTAATAATTAAAATTAATAATTAATAATTCAAAATCACAAAACACGCCATAATTAAGTTTATAACTAAGGTTCAAACATTGACCATAATACTAAGTTATGGTTCAACCATATGAACTCAGCAAAATGTGAAACTGAAAATATTCTTTAAACTTTAAATCTTCTAATGATTACAAAAAAGGTTTTTCCATTGGCACGCATATACTTTCAATAGTTGAAACTTAATCAATCAAATGTATCGTTTTCTTATAAAGAAACAATAACAAGTCATAGAACCGTTTAACCAAGCATACTGTATATTGCATTAATTTTAAATAAGCGGTTAAAAAGTAAGATAAGAAATAAAGGACATTTTATATAACGGGTTTGACATGAACCATTTGAATACGTATTTGAAATATGCATTAACGTATTGACTATATTTTTTTAAATTTAATATTATTATATCGTAGTGTATATTGCATTAATTTTAAATACGCGTGTTTTGATAAACGTGTCAGGGATTCACAATTAAGGATGTATCGTCACGTACGTCTCAATATCATTGATATCTTTAACGACGACAAAGACGACGCGTAATGGAAAGTGGTCGACAAAAAAAATAGGAATATCCAAAACTGTATACTCACATGTGAACTGACTATCGATCCTTGTGAGGATGTCGATCCTCTCGAAGGTGAGGCGAATTGAACGTGATGGCTATTGACGCTATTCCCATTGTCGCTTTCCCTCTCGCTCCTAGTGACTAGGGACGGTCTCGGGATGTGCCAGGTAGGCGTGGTCGGCGTCGGCGTGATCTGACAACGATATTTGTAAATTGTAATTAAATTGTCATAAACGTCAAGCAGTAGTAAAAGGTATACTGTATAGAAAAACCTAACGACTAATTCGCAAGAGGATGCGCATAAAATTCGCGCGTATCTTCCAATACCAATTATATAATTATGTTTTATTTGAAAGTGCAAGGATGGTCTCCTAACGATTCGTCGCGGGATTTCTCAGGCAAAGAGTATATACGGCGAAGTTTATTATATTGTAACGAAAAATGTTGGAATTTTCTGCAGGTGTCACAATAGGGAACGATGAAGTCATTGGCTGTGTCGTAAAAAAATAAAATGATAATGTTGAAAAATGTTGCCAGAAATTAGTATTTCGACTTTTCTTAATTTGTTGACATTAGTTCGACGTAAATACGTTAACTCGTATTAACGAATATTATACCGATCAATACTTGAAAAATACTGTGATAATAATAATAATGCGTTTAAATTTAAATTTCAATAATACAAACGTTGGGAAATGTCAATAATACGACCAAAATCTATTTTGCGAAACAATCAATTATAATAAATATGATTCTTAAACATTTCTGTTTGTTGTTATGCTCAGATTCCAGTTGAATCTCGTAAAAAAATCTGTTTCATTCTCAGTGCAAACAGATTTTTTATCGTTTATTCATTTGTCGTAAGCTTCTATACTTGTTGCGTGTGTAGATGAACTATTCGTCATATTAAGATTATAAAAGAACGAATGGAACGAAAGATTAGAATGAAATCTTTTAAATTTCGATCATTGTAACTTTGATTTTTCGCACAAGTCATTATAGTTTTTCTTCGTCATGAGAGAACAAAAGACTTTTTGAATTTTTTTTTAGCAAAATTTGATTCCAGAGGAAATTTTACTTAAAGAGTGATATAATTCACTTTAAGGTAGAGTGAGATTGCAATAGTGACTGAACAGCTATCAACCCTATATTCAATTATTGTGCAAAATCCACGAAATAAATGAATAATGACAATAAAATTGTAATAACGTATACAAATAAATAATAAATTGGGAATATAAAAGATTAATGCGATAAAAAACTTTTCATACAAATCAATGACAAAATATTCTGAACTTGAAAACAAATGATATAAATTTGAAGAACGTCGTGTATACTTCAACCAAATGTATAGTTCAACCAAATAAATAAATAGTCCATATGATTCGGCACTGTTTGACATTTACAATTACTAACATTAAGTAACCATTTATAGTTACGGCTGTCTCGACCCTTTAAATGTCTTGGAGTGAAATTTCACTCTTCGGGGGTGTAAATTCTTCGATCCACTCAAAAATCGAGCGATATTTGACTCCAGGAAGCGCACAGAAGGACAGACGGTTTATATGCGAATATATAATACAATGAATATTGCGAAATGTTGGCCTTTTTCCGTCGTTTGTATGTACAACTAGATGTTATCTATTATGTGACGAAACGTATAGACCAAAGTTCTATGCAAAGAATGTCTTGACTTCTACGTAAAGAAAGAAAGAAGAAAAAAGAAATGTATATTGGACAGGGAGGTTCGATAGTTTCTTTTCCGTGGACTCGTATATAAAGTCAATACAATAAAAGTGAGAGTCGATGCGAAACTTTCTTGCTAAAATTTGTACGTATAAATTGTATATGTACATATAGATTATATACATGAAATAACACACATATATGTGTGTGTGTGTGTGTGTATATATATATAAATTTAATAAATAAATAAATAAATAAATATGACATTGAAATAAATGAATAAAATTAAAATGATATCGTATCAGATGTGCAAGAAGTGATGACAATGTTAAGTAATATTCATGAATGGTCATTATTACACAATAAAGTATTAACGAAGTGTTATAGTAGAGCAGGAGATAACAAAATACGAGATGAGAAGTAGCGGTAAAAGATGAAAGAAGGAAAGTGAGAAGCAACGGGAGATATTGGGGACGAATGAGTTAACATCAGATTCACTCTCGGTAAACAGACGTTATAGCGCACCATATATATATATATATATGATGTCGCTGTATGGCATATGACCGAAATTGCGCATTTTTATTTTTTTATTTTTTTTTTTTCATTATTTATTTTGTTCTTTTTTTGTTATTTTTTTATTATTTAAAAAAAATTGTTTTTTTAATTTTTTCATATATTTGTATGTTTGTTGTTTTTTTTTTTATTTTTAATTTATGCGTCTAATTAAGATCGTAATTAATTTCAATCGTATAATAGAAATCCGCGCGCAAGTAACGGGAAATAATCGTATAAATTTGACGTAAATCGTAAATAAATAATTTATTATTTATGCGATAAATCATTCTTGCGGGAATGTTTCATTCATCGCGATTGTGAAATTTGACATTTAAATTATGCAACACGCGCCGACCCTCATTTTGAGTCGCAGCACACCTCATTTGTCACCTTGTATTACACAAATAATTACTTGAATTTAATTCGTATCGTCATTCTACACGTCTAATATTCGAGGAATTCCTGGATTTTTGGATTTTTCCGCGCGTACGCCTTCGACGGTTTAACGAATGAAAAAATATCTCGGTTAATTTTTACACGGAGAGAAAAATATGGTACCGGATAACACAATGATGGTACCGGTTACCATCTTTGATGCTACATATACGGACTGGAATCTAGATTGTATCAGATCTCAGATGGTAAAAATGTTATTTTACCATAGAGTATTACTCTATTATTATCAGAGTAGCATAATGATGGTATCATGTAACATATAAGTTTTTGTACCATCAATTTCTTACAATCTATTTCTCTCCGTGTAACAATTATCGTTTTCTGAACTATGGACCAATTGTTAACGGTCGAATAAAACAAATTGTCCATCTTGATAAGCGTAAATAAAAGCATCGAAAATATGACGATTAAAATTGTCGTCAATTAAGTTTTAAAGCTTCGCTTCGCGTCGATTGTGAAACTTTTCAGTCATCCTTCGAGCACTCATAATGGGTCGTTTTCGAGCGTCTTTCGGGAAATAACAACAACCACAACAACAAAAACGGCAAGCACAGATTATGAGGTTTCAGTGACATGGATCGAGAAACGTAACAGCTCCAGATAACGTAACCTCTCTTAAGTCATTAGAATTTCGAGGCGTTTGGGTATAATTTTCGTAAAACTGGATGAGCGTAATATCCTTGCGTATCGATCGTACATAAATCAGCAGTGGATCGAAAGAAAGATCAATGGAAAGTGATAGAAGGTCAGAGAAAGACTCCTCCTTATTTCGTAACTGCCGGGAGCGAATTCCAGGTTCGGTTACACAATATGTATTACGTAGTGGAATTTCCTATGGAAGCTTCGCTGGAAACAGTCTTGACTTTCTTAATGTAACTTCAAAGGCCGTAGCAGTATATATGTATATATGTGTATACGCGAGTTATCCTCACGTATTCGGTCCGCACATTGGCAGTAATTGAAAAATGTTGATTCCAAGATATACATATAGGTGTACGTTATATGCGTTCTTTCAACTTTAGCTCCGAGACGGGCCTTTTGTTGAAAAGCACGCTTTCGAGACATTTCTAAAGTTCGCCTATCGATACAAATGCACGTGCACAATGGCGGATACATCAACAAACGAAGAAACGTGTTTTTATTATTTACGCGGGAACGATTCGTTATGCGCCAACTAAAGTATATTGAAGTCTATACCGTTAATAAAAACTATTAATCGAAAATTAAATAATATTTAAATATATGTATATACTTTTTGAGAATAATGACATTGTAAGAACAGAAAAAGTTCATATATCGCAATAATATTGCAATGTATTGCATGCATAGGTCGCGATACCGTTGATTTTAGCCCATGTCTTAAGAGGGCTCTGAAATAGAACAGTCACCAACCTAACCTCGAAATATGAAAAATGTAAATTAAAAATGAAATGTTTTATTTTTTCAAAATGGCCTTTGGAAGGAAGATTGTATAAGACTTATATATATATATATATGTGTGTGTTTTTTTATATAAGTATATAAATATAAATATACATATATATATATATATATATATATATTTATTTATTTATTTATTTATTTATACTTATATAAAAAAAAGTAACTGTGAAATTGTTTAAAAAATAAACGAGAATTATACGAAAAAAGGGACAATAATTTATTTCGGATAGTCCTCATTCAATTATCAAGCAATTAATCCGCTATTTTTTTATTACGGATTAAAAAGAGAAGGAAGGTTTCTAATTCAACTTAAAATAATAATTTTCTTTTTTCATGAACCTTTCTATGAATTTATTTTAAACCTGACAGAGATGTCAAACTTAATTAAAATATTCCATCGATTATAAACACAGTTCTGTAATGGCCATTAATAAAGGTTTAAAATAAATTCTAATTCTACTGTTTATCGATCTGTCATGTCCTGTCATTCTTTCACCCGAAGTACCTGAAGAATCAATAAAAATTATTATTTCTTCACTCACCGATAGCTCAATCAAGCAATATCAATCAAGATTAAAATCGTGGTGGAACTTTAGTAACGAAAATAAGTTAAATCCATTTACAAGTTCCGTCAATAATGTGATCAATTTTCCGACTCAACTTTTTAATCAAGGTGCAAAATACCAATCATTAAACTGTTAGGTGAGAATTATGTAGTGAAACGTTTTTTCAAAGGAGTATATAATCAAAGACGTGCGAAACCAAAATATGATTTTACTTGGAATCCAAGAGAAGTACTTAACTGCATAGAAACACTAAATCCAAATAGTAAATCCAATAATCTGAGCTTAAAGATATCGTCCGGAAAATCAATCGCGTTATTCGCTTTGGTCACAGCACATATAGGATGGAAACTTTTTCATTGGTAGACATAAATGATATCGAATTTAATGCGGAAGGAGCAGAAATAAAAATAAGCGATAGAATTAAGACGTTTGGTAGAAACCGAATATAACTTATCCAATATTTACGGATTTTTTCTTTCTAGAAAATAACCATATCTGCGTAGCGTCAGTCTTACAAGCTCATATAAACAAAACGAAATCCTGAAGAGATACAACAAAAACAAAACTCCTTTTGTGTTATAATTATCAAGTTGCTTCTAAACAAACGATAAGCAGATGGTTTTAAACAGTTTTATATAAAAGCGATATTGATACAAATATCCATTCTACGCATATAGTGCACAACACGCGTCCACCTCAGCATGAAGCTGGGCAGGAATTAGTACGGATGTAATAAGAAAAATTGTTGGGTGGACAGTTGATTCAAATACGTTTGTTAAGTTTTATAAACTAAAAATAGAAAATCATCAAACTTATGCAAAAACAATTTTGAGATTATAATCAATGTAACTAATATCTAAGGTAATAAATTAAGAATACTCGATAAAGAAACATTTGCGAATTTCGATTAATCGTTTTAATCATTTTTAATTTACATTTTTTTTTTTTTTTTTGAGGTTAGGTCGGTAATTGTTCTATTTTAGAGCGCCACGTTAAGGGCGTTAATAGCAAACAAGAAGACAAGACAGCGATAACAGTATAAGAAAGCGTAGTGAATGAAAAATGAATGACTTGGAAAAATGGAAAGATAGTTACGTTATAAAAATGAAACTATAGCAAAACTGGTTAAAAACATTGAAATATAATTTTTCTAACTTGACCAGTAAAATCTTAATGAAAGAATCATCACTTATTTTTCCAAATTTCGGATTTGCTAATGCCTTCTTTTATTATATATATAATATGAGCAAATATATATGTACACATAAATAAATGTTGAGTGAAATTTAATTAAATTGTTTAAGAGATACGAGAGAAGAATCTTGAAGTAATGCTCATTAAACGGAAATCGTAAGTGCATAAAGAGCAAATGACATTATCGACAAGATCCGGACGAAGTTCTTTAATATTTACAGACTGTCGATTTATAATGATGTTGAATTAAGGGCTTATGCGGGTCAAAAAATTCATTTTTTTTTTATTTTTTTATTCGATAGTACAAGGTCTCAGGAATGTTGTGTTAAAATTTCAAGTCATTCTCGGATACCGTTGCGTAGCAGGTATAAGCGCGTCCGCCGGGCGATCGGTTTTCGACCCTTCGGCGCGACCTCGGGTTTTCCCAGCCTCTGAAATCTCTTGTCTATACCTGCAAAGGGCATCTGCGTGTTTGAACGAGTTTCTGGTGAATCTACGAATCTATTATGCGAACGGAAAAAAGCGAGAAAGGCCATTCGAGCCTTGTACACCGAACAGTTCAGACGTGTATACTTATTTAGTGATTTCGTGGTTTATTTTAGAAAAATGCCGAGAAAAATTTCGAGAGTTGATCGAAAAAGTACTAACACACATGTTTCTAGGTCGAAAAAACGGCCTAATCCACAACAACCGAAAAGTGGCGATATAAAAACGAACAGCGCGTCGGCGAAAAAAGTGAAAATTTCCAATAATTCGAAAGTGCCGGAGGATGTTACAAAACATTATAGAATTATCGATTTCCTATTAGTTTTTACATCAATTTCAAGTCTCGTAAAGTGCGCAACATGTGGTGGTAGTGTAAATTTTACAACTTCCGACAAAATAGGACTTGGTTTTAAAATTCAGGTGAGATGTGAAAAATGCAAACAGCCGAAATATGTCCCTTCAAGTGAAAAAAAGAACAATAAATACGATGTAAAAGAAGACAGGACGCCGAACGCGTAAGAAATGCTGAATCGATAGCAAACGCAGCTTCGAAAGAAGAGCGAACACGTCGTCGAAACGAGCAGCGGGAAGCTGTCAACTTGGCAGCTGAATCAGGAGACCTTCTTTATGGTCCAGGAATCGACGATTCTATGTAAGTTGAAAAAAAATTTTTTTCCGAACGATTTTACGATACAAAATTGCATGTAAAACTTTAAACGCGTTTTTCTCGGAATGTCATTTTTCAAGTCGGTGTACGTCAGAACTAAAAAACTATCGCACCGATCCTTTTGAAATTTTCAACACAGTTTCTAAACACACAATACCAGGTCACAACGTTTTTATTTTCCCGATTTTCATTTTTGTTTTCATTTTACAGATATATGAAAATCGCGATTTTTACTTTTGAGCGTTCCCGTAAATTCAAAAATAAAAAAAAAAATTTTTTCGGAACGTTGTTACCTCGCAAAAGTCATCTACTAATGACATTTCTTTGGTTCTATGATTTCAGATGATTTCTTCGGGAGTTATCGTGTACACGGCAACACGCCTCAAAAAAAAGACTGCGGAGGAAAATGGCTGCCATCAAGCCCCCATAGCATATTTTTGCTCAAAATTTTTTCAATATGTACTTCAAGACACACTTAACAATATGACATGTATTAGAATATAAGCAGATTAAAGACAAACTTGAAAAAAATTCACAAAAATGAGGCTTTTTTTCGCCTGTTTGACCCGCATAAGCCCTTAAGAAAGAAAAAAAAATCATATTGATATTGAAGAAAGAAAGAAAAAAAGAAAAAATTGATTTAAACGGGATATTTTCAATGCGATTTTAATTGCAACGTTTAAAAAGAAAAAGAAAAAAAAAACAATTTGATTCCAAAATGGCTCATCCTAAGCCGTAATTAAATAAGGTTAACTGTTATGGCTGTCGTAACAGAAACTGTATTAAAATACAGACCGAATCCTCGCAAGGACAAACCACTAATACTCACCTTGCTACACGGCCTTTGCGACACCTTACCGTTCGATTGTTTTCTTTACGTATATTCTAAAACAGTCTTGAACTACGGAATTTTTATGCAAAAGATTTTACAAAGTTATTAATATAGTAAGGTTATACTTTTGTACAATTAGAAACGCGTAATAATAAGGAGACGCTTTTAACGTTGGATGTTACGAAATTGTTCTATAATAAATTTTCATACGATTATTTTTGTAATCCTGGATTTATTTTTTATTCGATTTTTATTCTTTATTTTTATTCTTTATACATAATTATTAATGCGATATTAATAAATACAATGAGAGTATACAATAAATAAATAGAATAGAAGTTATACTGTCTTGTAAAAAATATATTTTTAAAGAAGAATTTGTTATTTTACAAATTTTACTAATAACAGGTAAAGAAGTTTTTTTACGAATTTGTTAGGTAAATTTGACCGAACTGATTTCGTAATTTACAATATTTTTTTGTTTCGTTTTCGAATACGAAAAAAAGAATTATGTTTACGCGTTAGTCATGCGGTATATTTTCTCGCACGAATCGAATAGTTCCGTAAAATGACACCAGGTCGGGCGGCTACGTGTGGTGTTTCTCGTAAGCGCACCAAACGTAGAATCGGTGTAGTGTTATTACCCAAATCCATTGTGGCACAAAACAACTGATAATATTGAATAAAGGATCCATCAGCTTATGTATAAATAAATATATATATTTATGCGTTCCTTGTTGTTTTCACATTCTCGATTCTCTTCGAGATAATAAAAGTCCAATGAAAGTAAATAAATCGAAATAAAAGGTAAATGATAAATTATTCTCCCATTTAAAAAGTCATCCATAAAAATCCCATAGATACATTTTGCATTCTCTCAATTTTACAGACCGGTTCTATTAAACTCTTACCATTAATTTTATAGGACCGCAATTCGAAATTTTCAACGCGTTTTATTATCTCTTGCGATATAATTTATCGGGATTTTAAGGCGTAAAAGTGCCAACTTTAAATTGTCGTCATTCTTCAATATCCGCGAGGAATACACAAAATGTGTTTGTATTGTATTTGTATATATTCATCCTTTTGTCCGTGCGGGGGTGAACTGATTGACGAAGTTGAAGTTTCATTTGCGAACGGCGTCGGTAGTAGCATTACATTATATCGAAAACAAGGCTGTATTTTTCACTGATTTAAGAAGGTCGAAAACTGCAATGCGCCGTGTAATAATTTCTCAGATGCTATTGTGTCACATACTTTTTCTTCAAACTCGAATAACAGAACTCGCACCCGATTTATATTTATACACACGAGGTTAATATTCGTGCGGTACGTACTTTTTTAATATGATGTAATTAAATTCACTTGTCAGAATATAAAACTTTTTGACGCAATCTTCCTGTGCTTTTATATATAATCTTAATTAATAATCTAATTTTAATCTATTTTTAATAATTTTGTTCTTCTTTTTTTTTTTCTTGTAATTCACATTGTTTTGTATTTTTGCAGTCTCTAAAAGATCGTTTGCAGTTTATGATCTTTCAAACAATGAGGTAGAGTTTTTTGATTCTTCTCAGTTATGACCTAAATATTTTACGAATGCTGTATTTTTTTTTCTTATGACATTGGATTTCTTATTAGTATGATACAATATCATCGTAAAATTTATATTCACGTTTCTCGAATTTTTACGATCCTCTTGTGGTTTTTGCAATAATATGTGTTTTATGCAATCTGTTATTCATAAAGAGTACCTTTTGCAAAAATGGCAATTTTATTTCATCGTCCAATATTATTCTATATTTTTTTGCAAGTGTTTCATTGATTCGTTAGGTCTTCAATAATAAATGATTAACGGCAGATTGTCACAATTAGAAAAACGGCACTACATGAAAAAAGAAAAAAAAAAAAAAAAAAAATTTGAGGAAGGTGATGAAAAAATTCCTGGTGAAATATAGCGCCAAAAATAATGTAATCGAAAATAAAATTTTATTTCATAATCGTTCACATATAAATTATTTAAAACCCTAAAAAAGAAAACATTGAATTAAAAGGAATTTTATTTTACTCTATTTTAATTTGTTGCAAATTTACAAAGTGAAACAGTGATAATGAATTTCGACAATTGACATTGGTCAAATTGAATTGGACCGAGTGTGGTTTTCGTACGGATAAAGCGCAATAGCGTTGATTTATAGATTTTTATTGTTTTATTATTTAACAAAAAAAAAAAAAGCAAAAATAACAACAAATAAGAAACAAAACAAAAAAAGTAATTAGTTGGCGCAACCGCATTTTAGTAGTGCAGACGCGTATTGCATAAAGTAGTTGGCGTGGCTAATTTAATATAGTTAGCACATTCGTTAAAGTGATTACACTGTTACACCAATTCGTAACATACGTTTGTGTTTCTAATTTTGTCGCCTCACGCTTATTCTGGTTCATTATTAAAATGATGAAATTGAAATGATTTATGTCGATTTTTTTTTCTCTTTTCAATGTTTTACAATATTTATACGTTTTCGTTTATTATTGTTCAGAATATTATAGAACCGTTGAGAGTGTGATCCGTATGAAATTCAAATCTACACAATTAAACGTGCATTTCGTTAGCCCGCGCAAAAAAAAAAAAAAAAAATAGCGAAGAACGCTGGGATAGGATCTGAATTGTTCGGTTAACATTGTCTAAAACTCTTAGTGTATAATTTCACTCCACTTAGCGCGGAACGCGTCTTAATTTTCATTCAATTTTATTCTAAGAAGACTGGAGTTTCCCTACGTGCTTAACTTTTTGCAGTTCCGACAGTGCTTTAATAACGCGAATCATCGATTCCGATAGCCGCGATGAAATATTTCTTTGAACGAGTCAACAATTTTTGTTGTTGTAAATAAAGCATTCATTGCGAGTGAAGAAGTATTTTGTAGTAATCGAAAAGGAATCGTCGATTGTTTTGATAATTTTTTTTTCGTCGTTGGACGAAAAGGTTGGATCAATATTTATAATCATTCATAAAAGAGACGAGTGTTGTAATATAATCGAAGAATTAATTGAAAAAAAAAAATAATTAAGTTACAATTTTCCAGTATTTGAATCGTAACGACATTTGTCATCAAAAAGTTTTCGAAGTCGTTGAATTCCAATCTGACCTCTAAAAAATTTAGAAATTCAAAATGGCAGACTGGTTTTTGGAAATTATTGGACTTTCACGAAACTCGACAACTTACCCAAATATATGCCGAGTTTCACAGAAGTCCAACTATTATTCATTAATTCATCCAACATTTTGTATCGGCCATTTTGAATTTTTGAAAATTTAGAAGAATAGACCTTCATACTAGATCCGACATTTTGAATTCGGTGACTCTAAAAATCACTATTCATCGTTCGTAAAGTAAAATAACAAAAAATTCATCACTGTTTTATAGATATTTATATTATTTTTTAACCAACATATAATTGAAAAAATATTCAAAAAATTAGAACCGATGGTCGATTCCTCAGTGCCGATGCTGGAAAAACCATTCCGTGGGTCGTGGACACAGAATTATAGGAATTAATTTAACGATACGGATTATTACATTATCGATATAGCACTTTAAAAACCCACATAGCATAACCTTAAATTCGTAAGAAGTGCATTTATTACATTAAAATTAGATTTTTCAAAATTTGGTTCTCTTTATTTATAAAGTAAAAATTAGAAACGCGACCCATACGAAAGATTCTATATAGGACGTGGGAAAATACTATAAAAATAATATTGTAGGAAAACTATGTGAAAGCTAATCGGTCAATAATTTAATGAAACACCGGATATTGTCAATGAACATTTGAATCTGATGAACGCGGAGTCGCAGATGTACCAAAAATTCCACCTTTCCTCCGCGTTTACAGGAACGAAAAAAAGGCAATTTCTGTACTAGTGCGTTAAAAACGTTATTAATAACCCCATGGAAAACTGACAATTGTGTCTTATCCACGATATTAGACAAGTTTCAAAGTATAAGAAAAATGAGGTTCAGAATGCTTTTACACGACGTACGTCGAAAATGTTGCGAATGTTTCACGTGTTAGTTTTAAAAATGAGAAACGTATGTACGAAACAACAAAAAAAATAAAAAGAATAATAAAAATTTAAGCGTTTTCAATGAAAAATATTAAGGAAGTTGACATACCACAACGGGATAACTCTCCAGTTGCATCAATGGAAAACATCTCGCACTTTTATTACATCTGTCTTATATATATATATATATACACACATTAAAAAATGCTTAGGACAGCGAACTCCGCCTGCGGCTATAACGCGTAACTCCCGACAGTTCACGCTTATTCTTTCTCCGGCTCGATCTTTGCCGAACACTAAAGCGGAGTTTACCGACCCACCAACTATCGCGGTGAACAGAAATTTGCTAGGTGGGGTTCCCACACTGTTTACATGTGCATATACACACATATATAATTATATATATATGTATACACACACACACACAGCCCTATATATATGTGTCTACACACCTGTATATATGTATAGACGAGCCAATAATGCGGTTGTAATGCGTGTAACAATTTGACAACGCCGCGAATATTGCTCTTTCTCTTTCTATCTCATTGTCTATCTGCGAAGGCTAAAAGTTTTCGTTTTCACGTGGAATTTTCGAATATCTTGTAATAATCGGTTCGAAAGAAAAGGACGAGCCCGTATTGTCGAACTTGCGGGTATAATTGATAGAACACGACGCCCTCTAGTAAATTTCATCGGTACCATATACGATAAAAAAAGGAGGATGTTACGTGTCCCGTTCGCCGTATTGCCTCCACCATTTTGAATTTTGAAGAACTGACTATACGAATTCGAATTCAGTAATGCGCGAAATTATATGAAATGACGTTAACGCTAAGTAACTTATATTCTATATGTATGAACTATACTGTATAGAAGTCTGCAAATGTAGGAAATTTCTCAATTTCGAAAAATTTTTGGCGTTCCGACGCCATCTGTAAATCGAAATCGACAAAAATCAAAGTATGTCCAAGTACATTTTTTAAAGTATGCAGTAAGTAATCGGTTTCATAGTGAGAATTGCATTTAAAGAAAAAGTCGGAAAATCCCATTTATTTTTTTAATCAATTCGAAAAAAAAATTTTTTTGAAAATTTGAACTGCACCGTTTGAAATAGCGACCTCAAAATATAAAGGTGTCCATTAAACAAAAAAAAAAAAATTGTTATTTACGAAAAAACGATGCAGAAGTTAAAGGGTTAATACGTAACGCGGGAATAGCAAAAAGTACGACTCGTTTAAATATTTGAGCGAACAGGAACGGGAACGGGATAATACGCGGAAAAATCCGTATCGACATATCTATAACGTATAAACTTCCGACTTAATTCTCTACCGGATAATAAATTAGTCGTGCTCGATTCCGATTGGAAATACTTCGTCATGATTATAAGTGCAGGTTAATTTTCTATATAAAAAAAAAAAAAAAAACGAAACGAAAGGATGGAAAAATAGTGACTCACAGTGAGGCAGAATATTTTATCACGAGATTTCAAGCAGAAGATTGATATTGCCGACCGGTAGTGCATCCTCTTAAGAAATTATTTAGACAAATTTACGACACGGCTTAGTGAAACTAATCGTAGTAGGAAGTTTTATTAGAATTTCATACTTTCCCGCCTGCAGACGTAATTATCAACGTATTCATATCCGATAGACGCCTCGTCGGCCAACGTGTATTCATATATAAATACGAATGTCAATAAAAACAGAAAAAAAAAACAGTTGCCACGTTGCCTATAGAACGACCGAATTTCAAACGATGATTTCAAGCACACCAACACTGATTGGCAATTTAGCGATGCTCAAAGTCGCAGCGTGCGGAACTGATATTGGGAAGTTGTCAAGAATAGCACAAGAAAATGCAGGATGAAAGTGTCCGAGGCTGGCGTGTCAGTGGTGGTAACATTGCGGTGTAATAATCGACTACGTAACTATAAAACTATACGGTAATATTGTCTTTTCCCGCGCGCACAAGTCGAACGATTAAAGAAAAATGCAATCGCAGTTTTTTTTTTTTTTTTTTTTAAGGACACGATGTTTGATGAGATTTTATGAAATAACCGACGGGTATAGGAACGTTTAATCGTAAAAAAGTTAACATCCATTGAAGACCGAGGGCTTTAATCGGGCTGCAACTATGTTCTGCTAAAGCTCTATCCCTATCGATTGGTTCCTCATACTGATTTCAAGCAGTCCTGGAGGAAACTTACCCTTGACAATACATCCAAGTCCAACCTAGAACTAGGTGCTGACAAAGGAATGTAAAGTACTGGGAAATAAATTACCAAACAACGACTTAACGCGATAAAATTATGGACATGATCGTCAAGACTTGAAACATCTTGTCTGAGGTTGTCGACGACTTAACCTTTAGAGTCCGGGAAAGTTTTGAAGTTTCTTGAATCACCAATTATCGATGAGAATGTAAGAATAACGAAGATATGGAAAATTGAACATTTTTGTTATTCTGCAACTATACCAAATTGAATCCCCCATTTTAAGTCCGCCATTTTGAATTTTTGAAAATCTATAACGACTATTTCGTAAACTCGCTAGAAAATATTCGTTTCCATTTTGTCGGTCAATTTTAAAAAATGGCTGTGTTTGAAAAAATGTTTGAACGGACAAAATAATCGCCATACAACGCTTATATCAAGGAAGATTCTAGGAATATCAAAATCATTATGAACTTTATAAATTTGTAAATTATATTTGTACGCAATACGTTTGTTGAGACACATTTTAAAAGAGATTTAGTAATGAGTTTAAATAAAGGCGAGATTTCTTACGTGTAAACTAGGCGGTTTGCGGCATAATATTGCCAAACAAAATCTGATTTTGTACCTTCCTACATGCGAAGTATTTTTATTCCGACATTTTTTTCCTATTTTTTTATTTGCAAAAAGTGAGGTCAAACGTGTCAGTTTTTTTTTTTTTTTTTTTTTTTTTTTTTTTTTTTTTTTTTTTTTTTTTTTTTTTTTTTTTTTTTTTTTTTTTTCTTTTTTTTACGAATATTTTTCAAAATTCAAAATGTCCGATGCAATATATATATATATATATATATATATATATATAGAGAGAGAGAGAGAGAGAGAGAGAGAGAGAGAGAGAAATAAAGAGCAGATTTTTGATGAAATTATAATTTTATTTTTATTTTATATTTTAAATTGCATTTTAAATTACAATTTAATTTGTGTCTTTATAAAATAGTTAAAAAACATACTTATTTTTTTACTGAATTTCAAATGACAAAAGGAAAAAAAAAACGTAAATTTGCTAATATAATTGTGTTGTAGCGTTTAGGCTAGATTTCAGTACGAGTGCGCTCATCGCTAACGGTCGAGGTACGCGAATGTAGCGGCTAATTCTAAAGTAGCATCGTAATTTATGCACGACAATCAAGGAACAATGAGAGAACTCTTAATTCGCCGGTTAATCGCCGGTTTTATTTCGCATCTCGCGCGACCTTACACCTCGCGCGAACCCGGCAAGAAGATTTAATTAGTAAAAGGTGCGTACACGGAGCGAGTGTGTATATAAGGTACACTGTGGCTGGGTTGTGGCTGCTACTCATATATCACGGGCTAACGTTTACAGAATGACGAAAGAAATCATAACAGTCCGCCAGGTAGATTAAAAACGCCGAGATCGCGGAGGATTTTCTGCGTAAATTATATAAGCGGTGCATTTCGTTTTCGTGCTTCATCATCATTACAGAAGAAATAATTAATTTTCACTTGGATATAATATTTAATATCATTATTAAATTCTAATTAAAAAAAAAAAAAAAAAATTAAAAAAACATAAATGAGTAGAGTATGTAAAAATACTGGCCAAGATCAGTTTTACATTTATCTAAAATTCATAAAAAATTTGTTAAAAATAAAAAACTTTACGACTGCCTTTTAAAAATTGAAAAATAAAAAATACTTCCTTTGCAGTCTTGTGACTAAAAAAGTATAAGTTTTTTCCGAAGAGTTCCCGAAGACCAATCTTACCTATTCGAAAATTTTTCTGAAGAGGGTCCACACAGGGACCGAAACGTAATATTATGGCCGAAGAGTTCCCGAAGACCAATCTTACCTATTCGAAAATTTTTCTGAAGAGGGTCCACACAGGGACCGAAACGTAATATTATGGTTTTATAGTCACAAGACTGCAAAGGAAGTATTTTTTATTTTTCAATTTTTACATTTATCTGTTCGAAATGAAAAGCGTCGAGTGCATGCTGCCGGAAAGCATTGTTTTATTAGAATTTATTTATTGTGCCAGTTTATTAATAATAATGTCCATGTGGATCTCATAAGATTGAGACTCTACATTCGTACATATGAGGAACGTTGCATTATCAATTTCCGTCAATCATTTATGGATAATTCTAGTAGGAGATCCAAAACTACAACTTTTCTCGATTAATTAGTAATTAATCTTATTACATCTTGAACATCAGAAGCAAGACAAAAGTGCAACATGTGTCAGATTCAAATTCGAAGATGATTTTTTCATTTTAATTATTACAATTGAATGTCTTATCGAATCGTAATGATGAAGACACGAATGTCTCCAATCATTTTATTGAAACGTGAAGCATAACAAGACTGTGCATCATCTTTGTTTTTAACCACTTTTTTTATTTTTCGCAATCATAGGCGACAAAAGTTTTTTTTTTTTTATCTAAACTTGAATTTTTTTCTATCCTATTGTGTATAATATATATTGTTAAGCCTGAAACAAGGAAAAACTTATTGGATGTACGACAATTCAATGGCGAAATGTCATTTCCGTTTAAAGAAAAATAGTTATGTATATCCTGTTGAGTGTAATGTTTTTGCAATGAATAGAAACAATGTCAAATATTGACTACAAAAAGGCGCTTAAAACCAAGACATCTTCAAGGTGGGTAAGAAAAGATGTTTTACAAAAGAATAGTGTAAAGTGTAGTCAAAAGCTTTTTAACCGTTTAAGTACTCGAGGTTAGACCAATCATGGAGATGATGTTTTTCTTATAGAAATGTACAATTGTTTCTACTTAAAAATAGACTTTGTTTTTTGATGATGACATATTTTCAAAATGACGTATCATTTTTTGTTATGAAAATACGAATTTCCATCACAAGCTCACATTGCTGTAGTATTTTGACGTTTCGAGTGTAACTGATTGCCAGTGCATATATATACATCTGTCAGGTTCACACGATTTGCGTGTACTTAAGGAAAGGAGATACACGCATGTTTTGGTTAGGTGAATCATCGACTTTCGAAATTTATATACTTTTTCTAAAAAGAATATTTTCCTTTCTTTTCTTTTTTCGCACTTATTTCATTTTTTTAAGTTTTTCATTTTGCTCGTTTCGTTTGTTTGTTTTTTTTCGTTTTTTATTTGTTTTGTTATTTCGTTTGTTTTTTTTTCCGTTTTTATTTGTTTTGTTAGTTCGTTTGTTTCTATTCCGTTTTTAATTTTTTTTTTTTTTTATTTTATTAGAAAACTTAATCAATGACGTTTAAAAAGTCTAAAACTTCTTTGCCAATAGTTATATTTGTCAATTTTATGATACAACAGTTGTCGTAATTGATGAATTAATTGATTAGACTATAAGGGAATGATGGTGATTTAATTGTTTCGTATATAAAACAAAAAATTTTAATGAATTTATGTTTATGATTTTAATGATTTTTTTTTTTTTTTTTTTTTTTTTTTTTTTTTTTTTTTTTTTTTTTTTTTTTTTTTTTTTTTTTTTTTTTTTTTTTTTTTTTTTTTTT
>JAPYZR010000995.1:0-24855 GCA_030522945.1 Trichopria nigra
TAGTATACGCAACAGTGCGCATATAGGTGATTGCCCCCACTCGACTTCGTCTCGTGCGGGAATCACCTATTTTGCGTACTTGTTGCGTAATATACTATTGCAAAATGCATAGGAAACAGTGAGGCATGGTCTTTTTTATGCATTCTTAATTAGCTCCTGATGCGTTCAAAGTACGGTCCAGTTTTGAAAAATACATTTTCCTTACCCAATACAAATTCTTTATATTAACTATTTTTGAAATTCAATTGTCAAATAAAATTGAAGGACTACTTCGAATACATTTTTAATTGTATGAAAAAAAAATTCTTAAACATTTCATCATAAAAGAATAGATTGTTTATCGATAATCAATTTTTCGACTTTTGTTAATTTGTTTTGTTATGTTGTTCCTTTGTTGTTTTGTTATTGCGCGTTCTCAAACTATCAATATCACTTTTACAGTTCAAAACGACTTTGAAAGTTGTGAAAAGGAAAAAAAACAAAATGAAAAAAGACGTATTTATATAGCCATATATATACATTGAAAACTCCTAAAGTGAAAAACTTCAATTGTGTTATTATATTTATATATTAATTAGCATAAACAGTATATTACATCATTAAATCTTATACATTGTAAAGATTCTTACGTTTGGTTTTGACACGTCCCGGTTAGGAATTGTTCGTTTTTTGTTCAAGGACAAATTGCTTTCGTGCCCGAATTTCAAGCCGAACTTTCAGCCTCCTCGGCAGTAGTTTACAAGGCGTTAATATTGACATTTTGAAACGCTTTGAAAACTAAAATAATTGTAAAACTGAGAAATTGAAGTTTTACGGAACTCATTCGTCTACACACACACACACACACATACATATATATATATGTAGTTTATTTAAACGTGTAAAAATCGAAGGTTGCCGTAATAGCGTCGTAATAGTTTCGCATAATAGATTTCAGTGTGAAGTAACAATTACTATACAGAACGGAATTGGTCGATGTCTTAATACACTCCTACATTCTCTTTAATTATACGAAGCATCAGTTGCGGTAACGCAAATTTAACGTATAATTTTCTCGCTGAGAAGTTCGAGAAGAATCTCGAGAATAAAAAAACGTTATATATATAGCTTCACTTTATAAGTGATTCGTAACCTCGTTTAATTAGGAGTTCATCAAGTATGTTACAATCGTTGTATTTAATGTCTTCGTCTCGTTTTCTGTTTCACGAATTAACGACGGGAGATCCAGCGTGCGTATATATACGCGACAGTATTTAAGAAATATCAGATTTTACGAAAACGCGCATATAAGTATATTACCAACGTCTCAAAAATGCGTATACCCAATAACTGAACGAATGAACAGAATGACTACATTTAAGGTCATGTATAAAACGCGAAGATGATATCATGGAACTTGGAGCAATGGCAATAAGTTCGCTCGTTGGAATGAGAAACGTTTTAATAATGTATGTTTTCCATTTTCCGCAATAAACTATATACAGAAAAAATGCAATTTTATGAATTTTACATTATTTTGAAGTTTTGGGGATATCTTGACTTCTAATTGGCCAATTTGAAAAAAAACGATAACCTTTAGTTGAGCTAATTTTCTATTTTTTGTTACTAATTTAAAAAAATGACATGTCGGGATTTATCCCAAAAACTAATCAGATCTAAGTTGAGCCAGTATACCCCGTGCATTATTCATGTATATTTTAACCTAGGTTATGGGTCGAAGTAATGAGAAACTTTATACAGTTGAATTTTACGATATTAAAATCGTGATGAGCAACGCAAGGCCAGGAAAGAAGAACGTCTTGGTTAATCAGACCTGTTCTAGCACCACTTTTGGTATCGTTATTGCCCGAAAAGATCCAATCTCTTTTTTTTTGTTTTTTATCAACGACATGGTTTTTGTTATTTCAAAGGTTTTTATATATATATATATATATATTCATTATTTAAAAATGAATTTATTTAAATTAATGAAAAATATCGCTTATTTTTCAAAAAGTGTAATAAACTTTTTCAACAATGTTTGCGTAATGAATATTTAAAAGTTTTTTTTTTTTTAACTTAATGTTTATCTCGAAAAGACTATATATAAAATGCTCGAGAGGCGTTTTGTATATACGTAGGCTTCATTTTCTTGTATATTTGTGCGGGAATCGGAAGTTGAGAAGGATGCGGTGTCTTAACAGCCGGATGAAATATTATAGCTTAAGAATAACGAAGTGGGAATGGATTATTTAATCTAAACGACACCATCATTAGCGTAAACCTTGGAGTTTCGCCGTACCTATAAATTAATCGCGTGCAACGCAATCATTTCCAAAAATTGTATTATATTCCATTTTCAAAACTATACAAAAATTAATAGGAAGTAATTAAAAAAAAAAAGTAAATATTTGACATTTTTTCTGTAAAAGAATGTTTTGGGTAGTTCGCGTAGTGTTTCCGGTTTGATAAAAAACATCTTGAATTTCTAAATATGTCACTAAAATCCAAGTAATTCACGTTTAAAAGAAAAGAAGAAGTACACGAGTCAAAATAAACAACCTCAAAAATATTCCAACTATAAATAATCTCTAGGAGTGAAATTTGTAGAGTGAAAATTCACTCCAAAAAATTGATAAAGAAGATTATAACGTTTTTTATTGATGACAGTTTTAATTTGTTTAATTATATACAGGTACAAAATAAATACTCTTTACTGAAAATTATTGATATTAATTAAAAAATGGTAATAAAAATAAAGAATAAAAATGAATTGAATCATATTGAAATGCCAATTTTTATAATAAATATTCTGTAACTTGAATTCGGCGATATTTATTGTTTCTATATATGACAATGACAAATGTCATTAATTTAGTCATTTTAAAGTCTTGAAAAATGGATTGATACGAATATTAAATTCCAACCATGAAACTTCCAAATGCCTTGAAAAGCAGTGAATTAGTAACGTAAAATAAAAGTAAGTGAAAAAAACTCTTGAAACGACTTTTTTATCGATCTAAATTTATCAACTATCATTAAAAACAATTTTTCAGACTCTTGCAACGTCTGTACATTTTTTTATTTTAATTATTATTTTAATTGAATAATTTCTGAGAATTAATTCTAGACTGTATAACCTGATTTTTATGGTTATCTAGAAATGCGAAAATATTTGGAATGTATAAAAACATATGCGTGTAATTTCCAAAATTCTAGAATATCTTAATTTGCCAAAACTAACTTAAACTATGTCCAAAATTATAACGACAGTGGTCAAGAATGTCCGACCGTTTCAAAAATATCTGCATTACAAAATATCTTAAATGTCTATATAGTGTCCCAGAATGTACAAACTGCGAATGCTTCGGAATGTTTAGTATTGTTTAGAATGCCCAATATGTCCAAAATGTCGAAAATGTCTAAAATATACCCAACATTACATTATAATGTCTCGAATGTTCAGAAGCCCCATGTCCAAAACATCTATAGAAACTATAGCCAAAGTGATGTAACTTATCCTAACCTCACTTAACTTAAAATGTCAACAAAGATTTCGAGAAATGTCTAGAAAATCCGAAAATGTGTAACAAAAATTGAAATTGACAAGAACGTCCCAAAATAATACAATTATGGTAATATACCCTAACCTAACTTAAACTGGCTACAAATGTATGGAGAAATTACTAGAGTGTATCTAACTGTAACGAAAAATTTCTTGAATGTCCGAAAATGTGAAGAAAATATACATAGAATGTATCAAAATACAGAGAATAATGTCTAGAATGTGCCAAAATATTTGGGAAATACGTAGCTCACAAAACATTTATAGTATTTTGTTGAATGTATATATAATCTTCTTGGATGTCCATAAAAAAAGTCACAATGTCCCAAAATGACCTCCACATGTCACAAAATTGCCTGAAATTTATAAAGAATACCTAATTCTTAAAAGTCCCACAATAATCAGAACGCTTTCAAATATCTAGAAAGTTATTTTGGGATATCCAAAAATATCCATAAAATCCAAAATGTCAATAATAACCCAAAACCGTACATTCGAATCTTCATTTTTGTTCGTAAAGGATTTCCCAAAACCCTCTCTCGCAAAACTAATGCAAAATTATATTCCTCTGAACCGCAGAACAATGTTACCAAAGAATGTACCAAAAAAAAAAACAAGATCCGAATATTCATTGAATCAGATGATTGTAACTTGATACTGGATATACCAAGTTGGTTGGACGATGTCCTAAAGGAAGTTGGCTCATTATATATAATTCTGGTTCCAAATTAGTTGACACAACATCATCAATAAACAATGCATGTGATTTTCTCGACTAGAATTTCGCGAATTTCAGAAAAATGTTTTCTCTCTCTCTCTCTCTCTCTCTCTCTGTCACCCACACTCGCACGTGCGTCACCGCCGTAAGAAAAGGGGGGCCCCGGCGAGGCGCCCTTCGTTTTTCCCCTTTTTCCTTGAGTTTAACGGATCCGTGAATATTATCGGCGCTAGAAGGTCGTCGTGGCGACGACGCCGAATCCAGAGTAATTTTGAAAACACTCCGAAGGGGGCGTGGGGGGGGGGGGGGGGCGACGACGGCGGCGGCGGCGCCGCGCGTAACGTTTCCTAATAAAGAAAGGACCTCGCGCGTACTCCTTCTGGCTCGCTCGCGTTTATTCCGCACCCTGCTGCATAAATGGACAAAGGAGCCTGTCGTGGCGTAGATAGAAGTAAAAGCGAAGGTGGGGACGCTCCTGATCACTAGGCCGACGGGGCCATGACCACGTTGCGACAAGGTAACCAGGGCCGGCTTCCACGCCAAGTGCCTCAATTACCAATCTCCCCGTGCCGCTTCGAAATCACGACCTGCGAAAACAACAACCGCATGCGCGACCTACAATAATTCCACCTCCGATCCGATGCTCCGCGGAAATCTCTCTGTCATTGGATATGATGTTTGACTGCAGTGACTCAATATTTATATATATATATATATAAATTTATATAAACATATAGATAAATGAGGAAATCTGTTATTATTTTGATTAGGTGTCATTTCGACACTAATTCCAAGAACGTCGGTAAATTCAATGAAATTCACTATATAACAAATTTTCAAAATTCAAAATGGCGGATCAATTGTCCGAAATTTTTAAAATTATTGTTTTGAAAAAACTAGAGTACGTAAAATTCGGAAAAAAATATATCTTATATAAAACTATATGTATGGAGAATAGGTGAAAATAATTTTCTGTATATATGAAACGTATAAATGAACGATGCATAATAATATGGTCTCAATAGAATGTCATTTTTATTCATCCACATGAAGAAAAACAATTAGTAAATAGTGAAAAAGACATTCGGCGATTTGTCGGTCATTTTTATATATTTTTGTCCTACGTTATGGTTTCTCCTTAATCCTTTTTGTAAAATGTTTCATAAAATGTCAGGTTGGTAACAAGGATATTAGAAAAAAAGCGCAAAACAGTGACCTTTTCATCAGGAATTCGTTTAGAACTCATTATGAACACATTTTTGGGTAATATGTTCTGAACTGTTTTCGGACACATTGTGTCATCTTTTGTCGAACTTGGCATGATACCCAACGTTTCGAATCTTTTGCGAACGCTTATTCAAGAACACGTAATGAATGCTTTTTAAACTACATCGGAACTGTTATAAGTATCAACTTCTCCAATATAAAGCAATTAACTATTTATTTTTTAGAAAGATTTTTTGTATAAATCATTTATATAGCATTTTTTATGGAATATTTTCTTTTAATTATTATTATTGTTTAATCAACGGAATCGTGAGAAACTCGTATAAATAATATCAAATTTAAATAATTGTAAGAAAGATGTCAACTAATGACACGAAATAATACAGGACTGTCTAAAGATATGACTGGTCGGTGCATCAATTTCGAAAGTTCCGAAGATATTAATCTGGACTGACTGTGTATAGCTGATCCGAAGGACAAATGCCCAAATTAATTATCACATTGCGAAAGTTGTGTTTTAAAGATTGTTTATATGGATTCGATAATATATAAGTGGGAAGAATCGAGTGTAATTTTAAAAAGTGATGAATTTTTTTGAAATCATTATCGCACTTTGCACTGTCAATTTTAATGAGTCTGAAGTTTCCACCAGTTATATCAATCGAAAATTCGAAGAATTAAAGAAAATAAATATCTTATCGAATTTTCTAAAATATGGTCCATAAACGCCAAAAACGAATAAAACAATAAACTTTTTGTTCATATCTAAATATATATATGAAAAAAAAAAAAAAAATTGTAATTAGGCAATAAAAGGTACAAAAATTTTCTTTTCACTTTTACCCCCTATTTGAAGGGTGGCTCAGAGTGGATGAAATTTGGTGTCACAATTTTGACACATCCTTTTGGTCAATTACTAAATATTCATGAAATAAGAAATTTGTCAATTTCATTTTAACCCGTCCACTACAATTATCGCAACGTATGTTTACCTCCTTTTTGGACCTTTGGGGGTGTGGGGGGCATTAATAAAATATTAATGTTTTAGAATTAAACTAAATATTAGATTTGTTTTTTGTTTTTGGCGTTTGCCCAACTTATATTTGCGATTGTCAATACAAAAATTTGTTCTTATTTTTCATATAAAAAAAAACGATATAAGCAACGAAAAAAATACGACCAAGACTGAACAATTATCAGAAAAATGTGGTTTCTAGCAATAACAACAACTATAACAAAATGTAAAAAATATCATGAAATATTTAAAATAATGACGTATGACGAATAAAAGAAAGGTAACATAAAAAGCAATAAAATTATTATATAAAAAAAAAAAAAAACACCAAAAAGAATATTCAGTTTTTTGACGTCAAAAATTATCCCAAAACTAAACTGAAACGAACATTCAAGACGCGAAGTAAGAAAGGAATCGTGAAAACGAAGAATAGATTGTTTTTTTAATTTTTCGTGACGAACTTTCAACAACTCGAAGTAATAACTACGTTTCTATCCCCATAACGTCGTAATTTTTAGTTTTAAAAACACTCGAGGTACGTGCATGGTTTCATAACAATAAACACAGAGTCAGCGCATGCAACGAGTATTATAAGAATACACACGTCAATGACAATAAGTTGTAGAAAAATTAGAAAGTATATACGAAGCATTTCCTCAGAAATAAATCACGTGGAGTAGTTGTCAACCAACGATCTTGTTGAAGAAATTCATTTATTGTTCCAGTGTAAACTGTATATTTACATTTTTATTTGTTCTTATTATCATTATATATATACATATATATATATATATATTTATTTCGCGTTTATAATTTAAAATTATATAAAATCTCTCCTGAAAATCATTTACGCATCAAAAGGGGTCCAAAAGTGATTACTTGATAAGTTAGTTAAAATCGCCCTGGTAAAAAAGTGGATAGAATCGTATAGAATCGGATTCAAATTCTATCCGGATTTTAAAGAAACGGATAGAAATGTATACAAAATGTCATTCACGTTTTTTAACGTTTATTTTCGTGATGTTTTTTTAAATTTAAATTTTTCCCGAACCTTATCGATTAAGTACTTTATTACCCTCTTAAGATCAGGTTTTTTCTCCATTGTAGGAAATCCACTCAGTGTCATATTCAGTAAATAAATGCAGTATTAACAACTGCCAATTGTAACATTCGGTAATAGTTCAAGACCATTCTTCAGTGTGATACAAAGAAAATTCTGTTTGGTTGAGATCCCTTTATTATGATTTTTACGAGTTCCCATCTTTACTCGCAATTAAATAAATTGGGACAAAGGCCTGACGTAAGAGGCTGTTAATTACTTTTGTACACTATCGAACCGCCCTTGTCCAAAATGTTAAATTGGTCACCAATCGTAAATTGCTAAATTTAATTGATGCAATTGAAAGTGTCAAATAGTTTGACCTAATTTATTACAATCGATTTAACCGACCGCATCATTGTATTAAGGTCGAAGTGAAAATTAAAAATGGTGAACCTATATAGCGTTAAGTCATGATTGGTTTAATAATAACACTTCCCTGATGTCATCAATGTTTTTAATGCTCATAACGTTGGAATATGTCACTTTCATTAGTTTCTGTAGCGATACACCAACGCCTCCGAGCGGAATACAATTGACCTTGTCTACTTTACAAATGTTCATAAGATACAGCGATATTTTCACGAAACTCGGCGCATTTGACAATGAGTAATTGACAATTTTATAGAAATCTCGACAAGCATTTGGAAAAAAGAAAACCCGCCAATTTTACGTCAAATTCCCATTTTTCTTGGAGTAGTACAATAAATAAGGCGGCGTGCTTTTTGCAATAGCAACTAATCTTCAACTAATCGTTCTTAATTTGGTAATAACGGCGCGCGAAAGAAGCAATTCCTTGGAAATATATATCACGGAATGATCGCCGATTAACCGGATCGATCTAAGCAAACACCCGGAGATAAGTCAACTTTCAGCTACGCTGTATATAGACCAACTCCCTATGGCCAGCGCGCAGTTGCCGCATCGTGACTTATGCCGTCTGAAAGCCGGAACAGTGTATATATGTAACGTGGATCCTCCTATACAAAAAAAAAGACAATGTATAGGCGAATGACACCGATCGAAATTCTGAGTGACCTTCTGAAAATTTTTCGAAACGTCCGCGCTAATCCCCCCCTATACGCCCTCGCAATCTTTCGAAATTTGCGTATTACGATGTATCCGCTCAAATTACGTCTTCGTCGCATTTCGCTTTCTCCCAACGCCGCCATATCCCTATACCTGTATGTGCACACGGATTTGTGTATGTGAGTTTGTGTATATACACATAATAGTAGGAGTACCCGGATCCCTCGAGCGCATATAACGCGTCGTTAGAAGAGACATACAATCGCGATTCGATGTTGCTCATGTAGCCCCTCTATAGATAAAGGAGGATAATAACCGATCGCGAATGGTAGCCACGCGCGCTCTAGTCGCTGCTGTTGGTATATAAAAGAGTAGAAAAGGAACACGTGGGATGATCCTCTTCTGCTCCTTCTTCATCTTCTTCTATACAGCTCCTCTATGTGGAATTAGCATATTCGCCGTGCACTGAGAGAAAAAAAAGTCACTTGCTTGAAAACATTACGTCTTGAAACTCTCGGCTAAAAAGAACACTAAAGTGTTTGACGTCACGAACGATGAAATGTTTGCGAAAGGCTTTTTTTAATCAGATTTTATGGTCGCCGCCACTTCAGTCGTCTCATTTTTTCATACGAGAAAGGGTATAAAGTCGTCCTATACGGGCCGATAACTAGACTTGATGAATTAATGCTCCTTCGCTGCATATACAAGAAATTTCAATTAGGGCAAGAACTTTGACGCGATGGTGGTCATGTCTCTCTCTCTCTCTCTCTCTCGATTATATACAATTGATGGTTGGAATAGATTCGGATGATGTTATAGGGCGACGTCAGTGGGAATCCAATAATTATAATATCTCGCCATTACATTAAATTTGTCATTTTTTAGTCTCCATAGAATAACACAATCATAATATACAGGGTGTCCTAGAACTGGAGGATATAATTTCAGGAGGCGATTTTTCGTAAAATTTGAAATCAAAAAGTCCTTTACCAAAATTCATTTCAACCTATATTAACGAGTGAGGGCTCATTTTAAAGATTTTTTCAAGCCCAACAATTCTCTTTTAAGAGCATATTATCTGAGATGAATATTTCGCTAGTTATGGCCTCACAAATGGAAAAAATTGCCTTTTTTTGCGGTTTTTCACATCTAACTCATTACAGTAAATAGCTAGCGAAATACCATAAAAACAAAGTTGTAGAGCTTGAAAAGACGAAGAATTTGCACCCTTACATGTTTCGTTTCGATAAAAATTGAGTCCATGGGGAGACGTTAAATCTTAAGAAATTGACGAAAAACCGATTTGACATTGATGGAGCGCGTTTTTCACTAATTTTCTGAGATTTAACGTCTCCCCATGGACTCAATTTTTATCGAAACGAAACGTGTAAAGGTGCAAATACTTCGTCTTTTCAAGCTCTACAACTTTGTTTATATGATATTTCGCTAACTATTTACCGGAATGAGTTAGACGCGAAAAACCGCAATTTTATCGCTTCGTGAAGCCATAACTAGCGAAATATTCATCTCAGATAATATGCTCTTAAAGGGGGATTGTTGGGCTTGAAGAAATCTTTAAAATGCGCCCTCGCTCGTTAATATTGGTTGAAATGGAGCCGAGTTATTGCAAAAACAGTAATTTTTTTTCTAAACTTCAATTGCTCGCCATTCAAATTCTACGCGTCGGATCGAATTTTGGCGTAGGACTTTTTGATTTCAAATTTCACGAAGAATCGCCTCCTGTAATTATATCCTCCAGTTCTGGGACACCCTGTACATAGTATATACCTTACGTGATCTCTTTTTGCTTTTCATTGCGTTTATTATAATAATAATAAAAAATTACTATAATAATAATAAACACCAAAAGATCAATTGAGAAATTCTGTATAAAAACGTAATCGCTTTTTATTCGATAACCCATGGAAAACAGGTTGTACGAAGTTTACTCGTCAAGGCATATGTATATGTACGTAAGTAGTGAACAAATCAAACGCGCCCATAACCGACAATTATGGTTGCAATAATGAAGAAAATGAGTTCGCAAAGTATTCCCCGAGAAAAATGATTAGGTATATACAGAGGGATATATACTTGCATATGTACAATTACACGCCCGATAACGTACAGTTTCTTCTGATTCTATGCTATTATTGATATGTATGTATTCGTACGTGTACGATATTATGCACGATATCATTATATGTACACAGCGTCAATTAACGATCACTTTTTTAACTTACAGAAAAGTACGAAGAATCTTACGTGAGTCACTTTTGCCGTTACGAGCTTAAAAGCGGACATTATTAAAAATATTTTCGATACAATAATGAAAAAAAAAAAAAATTACAAACAAGTTCAAAATGTTAATGAGTTTGAAAGTTGTCAAACGATACATACACGGTCTTTTGAATTATTTAAAAGTTTTTTCAGAAGACTTTTAGTGTGTTTTTCTAACCTAAAAAAGACCAAATTCTTGGGTGAAGGCAATGAACGTAAACTTGAAATATTTGGCACGTTCTAAACACACGTTCGGGTTCGTTGACCTTGATGTTTAACGCTTTTGAATGCGACTTATTCGACAATTAAAGATTTTCGAAATCGATGTAAATGTTATTGAAAATGTCTTTTATTTATTTCTACTTTTTTCTTACTCGTTACTTTCTTCTTTGCGCAATCGATAAATTGTGGTAATAAATGAAACAAATATTACGAAAAAATATAAAGAAGCGGCAAATTCACCATAAAACGCAAGAAGTGCTAATGAATTTGTTATGATTGAAAAGAAAAAGTAATATACAAAACTTTTGATTGCATAATCCGAGTGAAGTATATATGTTTTTCACATCAGATTTTGGGTTACGCAGGGTAAAATTACTTCTGTACCAGCAATATGCATATATATAACGTAGTACTGCGATTTAAAGTCATTTTATGGTCACGAAAAAAATCGATGGTTTTAGGCCATGCAAATGCAAACAACACGCTATTTTCTGTTACGTGAGCAACAATTTCACAGCCACATTGCATGAGAAACGCGTACGTCGTTTCCTTATTTCTTAAAACTTTATTTGCTATAGGATTGGCAAACAAAAATGTGCTATAATCAGATTAATGTTGAATCTTTGTATCAAAAACATAATTTCTAAAATTTAAATTAAATCAATTCATAAGGTAATTGACTTGACAACATCGTCAATCATTACAGTATTGATGTCGAAAAGAGTAAATAAGAAATTATTTGAGGAATAGTGTAAAAGACATCTCTCCGGATATCTCAAAAGTAATCAGTGATTCTTTTTTTCGTACATTTTCCTAAAAACATATATGACAGGTTAGGTTATATACAGAGCTCAATCTCAGGAAAACTTATGATTAAAAAGTTGCTGAGAATTCCTGAAATTTGGACGATGTTATGTTTACATTTACAAAAGCACGATAAAGGCACGAAGCGGAAGTAAGTTGTACAGCGTTGCCAGACTTAGCTTTGATACCGAGTGAATCAAATCCAAAAGTTAATGTTCACTGCTTTGATTATAGAAATTCAGGGCAAGTACTCGTTTAAACGCAAATAAGAAGCGATGTGAAAATCATCGATGGTATTAGTCATCAACATCGTTACCAGATATATCGATTAAAAGTGAAAAATTCACAGAGGAGCCATTGATGTCATCAAATATTCTAAAAAATAATATAATAATCATTTTTCCGTTTCACGAATTGGCATAAAAAGAAAATAATCGTTTCTAACGAGATTAAGGAAGGATTAAAGTCGATATCATCCTGGATGTATAAATATCGTTAAAGCCGTTGATATCGATTGTACTTGAAAAAACTATTGATATCAACTAAACTGTTGATGTCATCCCTTATCTACTAATACCAACTAACGGGAGTGTAACGGAAAGAGCAAAAAACGTGCTCGAGCATACGTCAATGAAGTATTCATTGCGCTTTTGAATTCACAAAGAGTTTCACGAGTTTATGAAAAGCTACTTATGAATTTTTAACCACATGATTATGTTAAAAATTTAGTGAAATTTAAATGACTATACTATACCGACTTCCACGTTCGAACAATTTTTTAAATAACAAATTTGAATTCTTAAGTATCTTGTGATCGCACTTCTACTTACAGATGTTTTCAAGCATTCATTTCTGCATCTCATCTGAGGTCTTTATCTATTCGTTAAGCGCGGCTCGACTCCTTCGCAAACGAGATAAAGATATACGATGAATAATTATAGGCTTGGAAAACGGACGTTTGTGTATAAACTGTCTGGTGTACAAAACAATTAAGTGAGTTAAAAATAAATTAAGTTTACATGCTCTTGTGAATGAGCATAAATATCATTGGCATATATCAATGAATATACAAGGTGTCCAATAACCAGTCAACAATATTTTCTGCAGTGATTATTCTACTGGTCTATAATGATTGCTATAGTTGTCTTATTGTTGTCCCTTGCGGTCGATGTAAATACACTTGCAAGAGGGGCCTATAAATCCATGGCATGCGAAATGTTCGAAGATGGCCCCTCATCGCAATGCGTAGACAACCTATTTATGTTTATGCCTATTGTATATCCACTGCACGTCTATTATATGACCATTATACGACCATTATACGTACTAAACGGACGACGAATGGACGTCCTCGCCAGTGACAACTGGACGTACTTGCGTGCTCTTTGGATACGATTTATCTTTGGTCATCATGATGACAATTCGTATTTATCTTCTAGGCTGACACATTAGACCAATTCCTACAATACAATACAACAACAAACTTTGATTACTTCCAAAAACAAAACTAAAGAATTCATCAGACACTAAAGACTCTCGGTAATGGTAGACCAAAATATGGGCTTTACCTACATAAGTCTTAAGAAAATAATGACAAGTGATTTATAATAACCTGAGGTTACGACAATATTGCCAAATTCTAACATTGTTGCTTTTTCCAGATTATTCCATTGTGTACGTGTAATGGACTTACAATGGGCGTACAATGGATGTACAATGGACGTAAACAGAGATAGGTTTAAAAACTGAACATTCATGTTCATGTGAATCTGGATGTCCATTATTCGTATGGGATAGGCCAAACTTCTTTCGGCGAGATGTGGTTAGAGTTTTCTATTTTCCAAGACCTACATCAAGTTGTGATCAGAAATCTGTTAATCTAATCGTGTGTTATTACGTTGACGTTTAATCGTAATAGCGCGGACTTGTTTTCATTATGACGACAATCAAAGAGAACGGATATTCAATCATGTATCGGCAATTAGGTATATATTGTCGACAAGCAAACTTTTGAATTCAGTACTTTGCTGACTTAGTTCTTTTTACTTTCGGACTACTTATGACATGTGACAAGAGTATTACGTTGATAATATTCACTAAAGGCTAAGTCGGGCATACCGTGATCAATGTTTTGCATGTTATATCACGGCTTTACAAGACTGCGTGTATACAAGCCACCATAAAAATCCACTAGCCAGGGCGTAAAATACGTAAACAGTATAAAAATCCAATTATCTAAAGGCATTAGGTTTCCCATTTTTTAAAGAGGCCGTTAAACGCGCTGACAAATGCCTGGAAAGCAAATGGAAATAAATATCTCAACGCGAGTAAAAGTGCTGTCGAAAAATGTGATACGACGTGAAATAGGTGTTGGGCACACGCCGGTATCGCGGCGGCGGCGGCGTAATAAAGTCGTTCGAGCGAAGACATACGCAGCACATTTGTAAAATCGTAAACTATTCACGGAGGAAAAAAGGTACATGCATGGGAAAAGGACTTGAGCAACACCCGCGTATAGACTTTTCCGTCCGGCTTTTTGTGGAATCCGCATATATATTCGATCCGAGTCAATATGGAGCGAGCATTTCGTAACGTTCTCTGATTTCCGTTCACGCCACGCGAATTACGTCGGCTGGTGAAAGATGAAGTTCGATCGCAATCACGACGAGATAGGAAAGCGATGAAATTCAAGATGGAAGGAAACGACTGGCAATATAACGAGGCGAACTCAAAGGTCGACGTAAGCGGCAATCTCATTGATATTTACTCTGCGGAATGGAACGAATAAAAGACTATAAAAAAAAAGTAGAATACGACCTTCTATATCCATCACACTTTTCATTGATGAAGATGTCGGTATCTGTACTAGGTTGTTTTCACCTGCAGGCTTTGACAGATTGCATGGATGTTTACGCGAATGCCGTCGCGAATCTTGTTCGCCGATAACGACATCCCTGGTACAACCGTCTCTTGATTTTCCTAACACGGCCTTTCTTTGCTTTATACGCTTCCTTACATGTTTTGTTACATTTCCGTGGTGGCCTTGTTTGTTTCGTGACGCAAGTTTGGACATCAACATTGCTGGCAATTTTACAAATACGGTTTCAAATTATGGTAAAGTCATTGAACAACTGATGATGATCGAGTGGCTGTTATCTCTCTTCGTTTTAGGTCAGTAATGAAAAAACAATTAACACGTGTTGAATTGATACCTGTCACTGTAAACGTCACTGTAAAGGTTGTCATGGACAAGTGTCATTTTTGAACATGCCAGTGACAATTATTGGTATGATATGATTTCCGTAATAAATGTCACTGAACTTTGATGATGTCATTTGACTTGAGTTTTCCACTTAGTTTCCACCACGTGACATATAATGTACAGTATCTGTTGATGGCACACTAATAAAATGACAAATAATGTAGATATATGTGATTCTGTTTACAACCATTCGAATATAGCCAATCAGAACTAAGTTTAAAGTCGAATCATGTTTTTGCATCATTTGTGAAACACCCATGAACATCAAGTTTAATTAATAGTGAACATATAGGTCCAAAATACGATGTAGAATGAATTTCTCGTGGTTCTGAGCAAATGATCCAACAGATGTTCGAGATATTTCATAAGCCCTCGCATATATACGTAACTGCACCACTTTGTTACGAATCTAGTAAACATTCCGGGCCATTTCCTGCACGCGCAGTTATCTAATCAATTACATTCATCTGAATTACTGTATCGCGCGAGTATTATCCAATAATAGGCTGAAAGCGAAGAGGTATAGTACGGAGAGATGCGTGGGAGTGGAACAAAGGACAGGAGGCAATAATGGACACGTTCGAAAGTTCCCGACGTGCAATAACCGCGGTAATGATAATACCGAGCGAGATAAAGATAATGTAATAATCCCGAACGAGTAAGAGAGATTTCAGGTCCATTGCGGCGGCGGGCCCTAGGGCCAATAACGGCATTACGTTGTTGCGTCCCGTAAAACAGCATTTCACATGTATACCCAGTATACCCAGTGTTAGACCTATCAACGGTTATCTTGTACCTCGAATACCTGAGCGCATAGTTTCGACTTGCGCGAGATAAAAAGTCCGGATAACCATGGCGTTCGTGTCGAGGTAATGGAAGATGATTGGGAATCGAATGTATTCAATTTCCCTTGAAATTATTGATTCAGTGGGAATTGGAAATTTTCATTTTCATTTCAATAAATTTCGATTGTTTTTTTTTTTTTTTTTTTTTTGTTTATGCGAACAAATTTTTATAACTTCTTCAAGTGAGCAGATATCAATTTTCATTTAAATTTTGCATATAAGACTTCTTTATGAACTCGTAATGAATTCAGGCTTATACTGACATAAACAAATTAAATATAGAAAATTATGCATCTTAGTAACGTTTTTGGAAAAGCGTTTGCATTGAAATTTATTTAACGGAATCGTTTGGGAACTCTTAATGAATTCAACTTTATTATTTGTAAAAATGAAACAGGAACCACGAATTAAAAATGTCATTTCGATTTATTTTTTTAAAATTTGGAAATAATTTTTTTCGAAACTCACGGAAGTATACTTTTAAGAATTCTTTACGAACTCATTGTATTTAAGGTTCAGGGAAAGTGATATTGTAGACGAAATCAAAAGTAATAAATCTTTTTCTAAATTCATTTTATGTAACAAGCTACTATACATTTGTTTGAATAAAGAAATTTTTTTATAACATCGTAATGAGAATTCGATTTTTAAAGAATTTTTATTGAACTCTTAATGTATTCAACATTTTTTTAACAAAATTGACAGGAAAATTGTTCTTTTTAATTCATCTTGAACTTGGCGCAGTGATAAATCCATTAATAAAGCATTGCAAAAAGGACTTATTTGTGAACTTATAACGAATTCAAAATTACTAACCCACGACAAATTTCAACAAATAAGAAATCACTTAATCTTACACATAATTTTATGACATAATCTAGTTTTGAAGTAATCAGAAAAAGAATCATAAAAATCGAGATTTCTGTTTGCTAAATTTTCGGTTTGAAAGTAAATATTGGAAAACGCTACAGTCAACAAAACTTATTTATTGTAGCCTTAAATTTATAATCATTAAGTTTTATGTCCAATGCTATTTTTGAAAATGAAAAAAAAAATACAAAGAAATTTTTCGTTCCGTATTTCAAAATACAAAAGAGATTAAAATGGCTCAGAGGACAAGTAATTTATTGTCCATCATTTCAAGTTCATTTCTCGCCGAAATTTTCCAAAATATAAAGGTGATCATAATAATTTTTTTTTTTTGTAACTCATGCATATAAAACCCGCTTTTATGTAGGTCCTTTGTGTACGTAAAGTAGGTCTTTTACGCACCAGTGCGAAAAATTTCTTATATCTTTTCGTATTCGGTCAGTGCGTCAATCTTCAAACTCGTCGAAAAATACGTTCTTTACGCACTAGTTGCATAATATGTACTATTATGCTGTTTCGTGGTTAGTTCTTTTTGACCGTGATTTTTAATTATTTAAGATTTGTAATTTATATTTTTACTTCGTTTAATCGCAATTTGGTAAATTAATAATTTTTTTTTTTTAGAAAACTACTCTGCCGATTTGAAAAAATAAAACCATTCTGACATTAATCGTTACCTATATATATAAGTAACATATATATATATATATATATATATATATATATATATATATATGACCGTCATTCAATTTGAATGGACGAAAAACGTTAGTGTATATATACGTAATCAAGATAACTCAAAAACTTCAATTCATTCATTAAATTTTGCTACACATCCACATTGTGAAACATTGTCAAAATCGCTTATTTTTTTTTAATTTCGACCTTTTTCGCATCAACATGATTTTTTTCTGATGAGTGATGCAATCACTGATGATAGAATTGTTTCGAAAACAAAATGGCCGCTCATCACGGCATGAATGATACTGATGTTATGAGTTCCCTAAACAAAATTGCGGCACGAAATGGCGAGTCAGCATATAATATACGAGTTACGTCAAGTTTAATTTGAATTTGATCTGAACTTGTTACATACGCGGGGGATTTCGAGGTCGGTGATTTCAAATTCAGTGTCAGAAATGCAAAATTTCGAAATGTCGTGATGGGAGGGCGAAAATGCCGATTATATTACGTAAAACTGACAGCCAATTGGAGTGGGACTCCGGGTTGTTGACTTTCAATATATTGTATCAGAATTAGATGATTTTGTAACCACTGAGGACAACATTCAGTTTATGTTGAAGAATTAAAACCATTCTTGCGCACAAATTGAATACTTTGCCGACTGGCGGCGGATGAAGTTTCGAAAATGCTCATTTTCATTAATTTAAGTAACACGAAATCTAGAAGCAATAAATTTAAGTTCATTATCTATATAGCACATCGTATAGTCTGTGGATGGCTCACTCAAAAAAAAAAAGAAAAAATAAATAAACACCGAGTGGTTGCAGCCGACGGGCCGAAACCGTCAATCTTGCGAGCTCCTCTAAGCTCCAGGGGGTCCCAGAGGAGCCCCTTGGGGGGTATAGCGGCCGTAGGCCGCCGAGATGAAGTCCCTATAGTTTCTTTTTGAAAGACGCGATTTTATTGCACCATAGTTAGCACTGCAGATACTGTTGTAATTAATTTTCGATTACTGGGCAACTATAACAACAAAATGATCAAAATAAATCAGCAAAAAAAAATCGAATGAAAAAGAAACAATTTTTCTTATTTCATTATCATGAACATTTTGGCAGAAAACGTTATAAGACAATTGGCATGGGACTCATAAATATTGCATTTGAATAAAAAATCGATTAATTACCCTTTGAATTACTAACAGTTGCATGAAATTTGAATACAAATAAATCTATAAATAATCAACGAAGAAGAGAGGTGAAAAAAAAATAAAAAGGTACAGTGTCTCAATGCTCGTCGATTGAGAAAGACTTTTGGAATCGCGAGTCGAAGCGAGGCGAGGGAAAGAAAGAAAACCAAAGAGTCCCCTATAAAAATTTCAGAAAAGGGCGCGCGACTCTTTGGAATGATGAAAAATTAGGGTCGCACTTTTGTAATTCTAACACTCCCTTGAGAAAAATATAGGACACTTACGAAATCCCCATGAACGAGTGATTCAATAGGAAAGCAAACGGTAAGTACAGTTAGCACGACAGAGGAGTTGACTGCGCAATAGAAGACGTGTCGGACACAATGAATGGCGCGTAAGGTGTGGTGGAGAGAAGTGAATGAAGACCGGGAGTGCGTGCCTTAAAATTCTCGTGAAACGCATCGTTATATTTATTGGTCGCCTTAGCGATAGAGTAATGGAAATTTCTAAAATGAGAGAAAAAAAAAAGAAAATAAAGTTAACTTTCTTCCATGTGCCACCTACGTTACGCCACGAAATGCCCTTAAAGTGAACACCGAAGACGAATTCTCAATTTTTTTTAAAAGGCTCGAAAGAAAGGTAATCGTAAACATGAAATACCGACTGGAATTATCTCGGCACTGTACGGCGAGAAGAATCCGAAGGTCGCCCAATAAAAAGTCCAAGTATCCGAAGTGAAAAATGGCCGAAGACGTTACGATGAACGTGACATAACCCAAGTACTAAGTGACGATCGGTAAAAAAGTGCTGCCTTAAAAATGAAGACGAAAGTGAAGGTATAGATTTCGTATCGGTGAATGAGCATCGACCGGCGTGAAACGTACCGCGCGCAGCGTTTAGCTTATAGAAACGCCAACTAATATGCAAATAAGTACACCATTAATTAGCCGTAAACATGAAAGTAACGTGCCACATGCAGTTACTAAAGTAATGGAATAGTTAACGGCGTGAGTCGAACGCGGTTTCAGCTAAAGTTTCAAAATCGGACACGATGGTGAACGAATTACGAGAAATTCTAATTAAAAATCAAGTGGACGTTTTTACGATTTGTCTGCAGAAAAAATATATATATTTATGATATAAATACATCATAAGTATATATATACTATATACACATCCCTTTTTATTTTCTCTTCAGAGTCCTTCAGCTTTTGTTTTTAAGGCTTTCGTTTTTACGCTTGTCAGTCTGGAAAATTCGTAATAGTGAATGCAATTGTTGGAAAAGCATCTATGAGTTTCGCATTGTTCGAGGCCAATGAAGAGCCCCAAGTTAAGACGAGATGATGAACGTCCCATTGACTAGAGTGCCGTCCAGACGACAATAGAAAGCAATTGGCAATTTGCTTTTTGTTGTGCCCCTTTCATTCTCATTCAGTGGTTTCCCATCATATCTTTCAAAAAAAGAGACATTCAATGCTCATATTCTCGCTATTTCTGCTCCTGTCTCACGAACCCATGGATGGGACTGCATCATCAACCGAACCTAATTATCAACTGTCAAGACAGTTGAATGTTTGAATGGATAGACAACGATCATTTGGACACTGCAATATGCACCCGAAAAAAACAACAACAAAAGTGATTGTCTTGATTATAACTGTCTTAATGTTCTTAGCGCCAGATGAGAAATTCGTCGGAGTCGCTACACTTTCACTTATTTTGGAACCATTCAGTCAACATTGATATTGGTTGGTTTGTCTATTTACATTATTGGCTGAAATACTTTCGTGTCTGTGGTACTCGTTACCTAGTCTAGCTTCCTGTATTCTAAGAAATTGGTAAAATAATCTTACGCAATCTGAATCAAACTACGAACGTCGAACATGAAGTGGACGAATCTGCTTATATTTTATAAGGTGTTTTTTCTAACCTTTACAAAAACAGTTTTTGCAGTAGATCATGACGCATTTAAACAAAAGGTAGAAACCTGGAAAGTGGGAAAGAAACTCGGACAATGTTGTATCGTACCAATGAAAATGATGACTACCACTGAAGCCAGTATTTGTCTGATGCAGTATATACCTAATTGGTTAGTCAATCTAAATTGCGTTTGTTGCATAATCCTTTTGTTCCAACTAATTGCACTTCATCAACAAACCAAGTTATAGCAACCAGTAAATAATCAGTAAAAAAAGAACTGTTTTGTTTTTCATGTAGGAACCCAGGAACTCTACAAAATATTGCGCGATATGTCATGCGGGTTGTGATTTCTTCGTGGACTTTTGTGATCGATGAAATCAGAACAGAACGATAGTAATTGATTCAGGATTATATGATTCGAGCTTTGGTGCTAACGATCATTTGTGATCCGTGTAACGATTAAGACATTATTATATAATACACGATGATATGATAATACGATAATATTGTATGTTATGATAATGTTGACGATAATAGCTACAGTACGGTCAATATTTGCATCCTGGTGTCATAATATTACTCCTGTGGTTTGACAATGAAAATATTTTGGTAGAAGCGATTATACGGCGAGATGTCACAATATTTTGATCTTTCGGTTTTTGAATCTTGTCTGCATCAATAAAGAACGAAGTAAACTCAACTAGAAAGGGATAAAAAATTTTACAAAAAAAAAACCTTCGTTCAAAATAAACCTTACACTCGCTATCTTTTTCTTTCATTCATTCTTTCTCTCTTACACGCACGCTTGTGTATAGAAAAAACGGAGGCGCTAAGTGAAATTACCTCATCGAAAGAAACGGCGAAGAAAACCAAGACAAGTGTGACGAAGGCGCATTAAATCGTCAGTCGCTCGTTCTAAAATGCCGAGAGTATACAAACGAGGAGAGCCGTGAAATTGTCGCAGGTCGAAGTGAAATTAGCTGGGAAAAGTGTTGCATGGCCCCGAAGAAAGGGAAAATTAATCGCGAGGAAGAGAGTGACTGTGAGGAAAAGGTAAAAGAGACCCTCACCTCCGAGAGAGAGAGAGAGAGAGAGAGAAGGAGAAAGACCGAGGAGGAGTGCGGAGGGAGAGAGAGAGAGAGAGAGACGTATAATGCACGAGAGACAGAGAGAAGACAAGCGAGGTCAACAAGGTGCCCGTTATGGTATCCCAAGTCCGCTGTAAGTGCCGTTTTATATATATGTACCTGCTGCCTACGATTAGTTACATCCACGGCTATAAGACTCGAAATGCAATTTCGTATTGAGGCGCTCATCGAGTGTCGCGCGCTGCTATATGGTAGCACTTTTGCCGCACTTTTATAGCGACGAGCTGTCAAATCTGATCCTTTTTCGCAGCTGAAACAAGTCCAAGGTATCCGCAAGGAACTCGGAACGGATCGAGGAAAGAGTTCGTTTTTAGCCGGGGCCACGATCGGATTGAGCAATGTATATATAGCGCCTCGAAGAAACCTTCTAAAATGCCCGTCGGCCGCGACATTATGTCAGAATCGGCACTTATCGGCGTACCGAGAATCATGTACAATATTATATTTCTGTAATAATATTGTGGAGATATTTTTTTTTTTTTTTTACTCTTTTTCAACCACGTTGTACTTCCATCACTTTCTTCTAATATAATTAAAAATATAAATTAAAAAATGATGGCATTTTTTGTAATTGTTTAAATTTACTTTTAGAAATCTCTTTGGTCGAAACTGTCGATAAAACAGTTGGATTATTTTGAGAAATATTTTGGTAAATACTCAATCGGTAAAGGGAACTCATAAGTAAAATATGTTTTAGTTTTTCGATGAGATTATCTCTGAGATTTCTTCGCTAATATCCTACGAAACACATTCGGCCTTGAATTTGGTACACTTTTCAATATTATTATCGTTAGCATCGTCATATAAGCTGATTATAAGAATTAGAAATCATATAATGACCATCAGTAGGTAAAACAGAAACTTTAGATATACTTTGAATCATTTTCAATTTTCGAAATTAATAATTAATATTGATAATCTGCAAAGGGCAGACTTTCGAAATTTGAGCCTGAGAAAAAAAAAAAGAACCATGACGTAATAGTTAAAAGTTTGTTATTTAGCGACTCGTCGCTCCTTCGATTCTTTCCTCCGCCGTACTGACGCCACTTAGTCGCGCATGAATTTCGCACGTGCGTCGGTTTTATGAGTTTCCTTAGCCGGCAATGCGTTATTAATGGGGCTAGAAAAACGGTTTATTTTTTTTTTTTTTTTCCCACCTTGCAGTCGATAAACAGCGACGAAGAACATTACCAAAAACGTCTTGGTCATGCCAAAAGTAAAATTTAAGGCGTGCGACGCCGACACTTATAAGATATAGTAATCATGTAATTAAATTGCTTCAGGAAATGATTAATTATGCAAAGTAATTAAATAATATTTATAGACTTCTACTTACGTAATGTTATCCTTCTTTTATTTTATATTTTGCTTGTGCATAGTAATGACGGGCTTGTATGTATTGCGACTGAATTTTGGTATATAAATTCATCATTTCTTTCTTTTTTCACGCCCAGTTTCTAGCAACAAATTATATAATTAACAAACGGCAATTTTACAAATCAATAATTAATTACGCAAAAGTTATGTAATTATACACATATATTTATATAAATATATATGAACTTTTGACTGAGCTATTAGAAAATTGGATTCAACTTTTTTATATTTTTTTTTTTATATTTGAAATTATATTCAACAATATAATCTCAGACTATAAAGGAATCAAATTTCTTGATTGATAAAGTATAAAGAATTAAATTGTTTTCCTAAGCGTGATATTTTCTTATTTTTATTACATTTATATCGCGTCATTATACTTGATTCATTTTTGTCGTATATAGAATAAAAGATCTGTATTTCCTATAATATTTATTCAGTTAAAAAAACACTACAGAGATACTGTATTATATCACTTATCACGGCTTTTCAGTTTATTCCTATAAAACTGAATTATAAGTGATAAATGCATGATTAATTATGTAAGTAAGGCTTCTGAGTAATGAATACGCTGTTTTGTCGTTTGCATTGACAAAAAGGTGCGAAGTGGAATAATTTCTGGATATAAAGTATTCTATTTTGATTTTTCTTTAAGTTTTATAAATTGTTATTGCTTGAAGATATTTTACTGCGATATAATTGATTATTGAAATTAGCACATCTACACACAAACACTTGAATGCAAGTACATGAACTGATATTTTCAGTTCATGCGGAATAATGATGAGAATGGATTATTTATAAGTTTTAAGGTTAGGATGCCAATAAATGAAGTTTATAGGAGAAACAGACGATTCTTATTGATTAATCTCACTTTATTTTTTATCCTAAAAAAAAAGTATAAGTAGTCAAAATATAGTTGTACTTTTTAAATAAATTTTACTAGTAATTGAAAATCTTGACATTTTTAAAATGGCTGCCAGTGCATCGAACCCCCATTGCAAACACTATAATATGCGGCAAAAAAAAAAGATCCACATAATCACACAGATTTCAGAATAAACGATGGCTTTGAAAAATGTTCAATGTTAACTAGTTTAATTAATTGCTTAATTTGATGTATTCAAGAACCAAACATTATAACGAAGACATTGGAAAATTAAAAACTTCTAAATGCAGAACAGTTATCGACCTAACCTCAAAACAGGAAAAGTATATGTATATAAAATAAAATTGAAATTTGATTCTACATAACATAAATAATCCCCAAAAAATATCACTGAATTTGGTTGAAAATTAAACGATGATTATCAGAAATAAATTTTTTTTTTTGCTGGTAACAGAAAATAAATTATTTCGGACAGTCCTCCTTTAATTTTTAACAAATGTCACCGATATTTTTTTGAGGATTGTATATGATGTGTTGTCCAAAGCCCAAATTTTATAAAAACTTTTCATTTCTTTTTAATTTATGCTTTTCCTGTTTTGAGATTAGGTCGGTAATTGTTCTACCTTAGAACAACACCTTTAAGAGGGTTCTAAAGTAGAACAGTTACCGACTGAGCTTTGCAACAATAAAAGTATAAATAACAAATTATTGAAACTTTTTTTTTAAATTTGGGCTC
>JAPYZR010000996.1:0-25408 GCA_030522945.1 Trichopria nigra
ATCGTTATATCTCAATTATATATGATCATATCTGGAACATATATGAGCCAGATATAATCATATATGATCCAGATATAACCATATATGATTCAGATATAACTATATCTGAATCCATTTTTTCCCGGGAGGGTATTTGTCTCAAATTTTATGAAAAATACAATATAATTTTTTAAATTAAAAATACCATATTTTGTTCTGCAATTTTTATTATTCTTCTTGAGGTCCTCCACTTTTGATTTGATATTAGCGATCCCAAAAAATATAAGAATGTTATAAGGACAGTTTAATATCATTTCCAGTTTAATTGCACCCAAAAAGTATGTATTGTTTTTTTTTTTTTTTTTTTTTTTTTTTTTTTTTTTTTTTTTTTTTTTTTTTTTTTTTTTTTTTTTTTTTTTTTTTTTTTTTTTTTTTTTTTTACATAAATTTACAAATTTTAATATTGAAATAGAACGTCTTTCCTCGTCGAAACAGTAACCGATCTTTAGATTCTAATAAACACTTGACATTTTACGATAAGATATGTTAAAAAAACTTTCGACTTTGAAAATATTCGGAATATTTCCGAATTCGAAACATTTTGAAACATTACACCGTGATACTAACGGCGAAGTATTTGATGTTACAAATTCTTAACTGGCAATAATGCGTATTCTACATTTTACATCAGAATTGAAAGATTTCATGTATTTAATGAAATAATCATTTTAAGAGAGTATAAATTATTTTATTGCAAGAATAGTCAATATACACTGATTTATATTTATTTACATTAGGAATTGGAATTTTGAAAAAAAAAAACACAATTACAATTGCACTGTCAGTCTCTTATTTGCCTCCAATATGAATAATTTTTAAATTTATTTCAAATGCAATTAATAAAAAAAAAAAACACATTATGTATAATATCTCTGATTTAAATGTATAAAAGTAAAAAGTTGTTAACGTCCACTTATGTTTGTATAACAAAAAAAAAAAACATTAAATTAATTATAACGATAAAAATTGGAAAAAGGGAAAAAAAAGAGGGTATAAGTGTCATAAAAGATAAGAAAAGTTAATTCCAGTCAGTTTGAACGATATTTGAACAAAGATGAGCTTTTGCCCTATACGCGATGAAGTCGTCGAAAATTCATTTCCGCTTCTCGGTCAACTCTATTCTGCAAGCTCGAAATTCTGAATATCGATTATTCAACATCGACCACCTGCCGATATTATTTGTATATGTTAATCAGAACTGATCTCCGTACAGAAATGTGACGTCATGAATGATGAACATTGGGTTTTTTATATGGCATGACGGTCATTATTATAATCAGTTTTTATTTTCGATATTTCGCACTTGCTTTAAAGAACAATATCTGACTTATAATTCTAGAAATATTTCCTTTACATGTGTACGATTCAAATTATGAACTAATGAACTATAATATATATAAAATAATATAATTATAAATACTAAATAACTAAAGATTATAAACCAACGAATTCATTACAAAATCTTACTCAGGTTGAGTTTTCCAATTAAATTTCCAATTAAATTAAATATCCGTCATATATTTTTCTATGTATTTATCTCGAAATTCTTATCAAGTTTCAATATTAGTTGGAATTGAATTTTGGATCAATTTATCCAATATGAAAATCGAAAAAACATTTTAAGCTGTATAAATTAAAATCGAATCGAATATGATTATTATCTTTGGCTTCATATTTATTTTGCACATGCACATACAAATTTGATTATCGCTCATATTTATTTCTTTATAAATAAATCTTACCGTCTTAGAAATACAGTTCATGTACTAAGAATCACTGAAATTTATTCCGTGCAGCTAAAAAAGCAACAAAGATTTCGTGTACACATTATCACCATTATTTGCCCCAATGTCAATCCACATGCTGCTGACAGAATACATCACTGAAGTAATTACTTATTGCTACTTGGCGTGTTTTCATCGCTAAATAAGCACTGACATTTGGAGTTGAAATTGATATTTTTTTTGTTTTGAGGGCAGCTTTTTTGGAAAGCCGTAATTAAATTTTTTCGGACTATTTCCGATGGTTATCAATTCTCATTTAAACATTTACTTATATATATATAATCATATAATTTCTATCTGAAATATAAAACCCTTATTTTTTTTTTAAGTTTTATTTGTTTTTATTTTCACTGTATATGAAATATACATTGTCAAATATGTCGATTTGAGGAAAAGAAAATATCTTTTTTAATGTCACTTTTCTCACATCGTAATACGATTTTTTTCTTTCTAAGTAGACAAACACATGTCTTACACTGAACTGAATTGGCACTGGACATCTATTTTTTATCCATGAGAAAACCTATTTATATAGTTGCATCGTTTGTATACATCTACTGCAAGTCCATTATTCGTCCATTCTAAGTCCATTTTACGAACAAAATGGGTTCTTGCTCTATTTGGGGAAAAAGCTGAATAATATTAACTAATCAATCCGCATTAGTTTGACACTCTAATAAGTAGATCAATGGATTGATATCAATCAGATTGTCACGTAAATTGTTGGAATGTGTATGAACCGGCAGTGCAGATGTTACTGGTGAATGTAGTTCGAGTCGTATAAATTACATCAACCGGCCACTGATGAATGAAACTGCAGTGTTTCCAAACATCAGCAACAAGTCTACTCTGGTTCACTCGAAACGTTTATATCGGCGTCGTATAAGTACGAAATATATATAGGAATGTGATGCACCCCTCATTCTTCATTTCCAAATATGTACATTTTTCAGGTATAGCGATAAATGTTGATCATCCATCATCAAGAAATATATTTCGCGATCATACTCGGAGGTTATTCGCTTACCTTATAGACGACATCAACTCTTAAACAAGAACCGATGGCCTTGGAAATGCCATTCCGCTTGTGAGCTCCGTCTAAACGTTATCTCGATCCAAAGCGTTGTGCATCGGTGTTGCTTAGACGCGTGCATCGAAACAAATGTCGTAAAAGCCAAATACGGGCCAAATTGCATCCTTGACCTCTCGTGAGGGTCGCATTCGACTATAGGGTAAATCCGAATGCAGGCAAGTAGGTGAGTAGGTGGATTTGTTAGGAACCTCGGACTTAAACGCGGCGAACCACGTCACGAGATCTCCCAACGTCGTCGGCGACGTGGAAAAAGCAGCCGCGGCATTGGCCAATGTCGTGCAACGAGTTGCGATCACGCGAACGAGCCCTAATTCTCGACCACGTAATCCTTGTTAGGGTTGGGTGCAGGGCCTCTCCGGACTTGCGAGCCTGAGAAGTCGCGAGTAGATTAGGTCCGAGTTCAGGGGGACCGCGAATTTTACGAGGTACGAGGAATCGATCATCGCCCATGACTTGAATTTTGTCGCATAAGAGTCGTTCGACTTTCTCATTCTGCGAAAATTTTAATTGCTTGCCCCGTAAGACTGAATAATCGGGGTATATGTGCCGAACAATCCTGAAGTTTGGAAAGTTGACTTTCTCATGAGACGAGATTCTTGAAACGTAAATTTTGCTTAAATATTACCAAAGATTTGGTAAAAAGTTGGTAATGAAAAATTACCAACTTATCGAACGAATGTTGTAATATGTAGTGGTAGGACTTTCGTGATTAGGTGTACGTTGATATTTCCATTGTGTTCCTAATATTTTTCAACGAGTCTTACTTATTATTTCGGGAATTGTCTTACATAGGACATAACGGAATCAAATAAAAATAAATCAAGAGTAGTATATATCAAGATCTCGAGCGACCCCTTCGGATGAATTTGCCACTTATATTTTTACACACACACACACACACACACCCACACACAGAATATATATATATATATATATATATATATATATACATATACATATATGCTTCGTGATTTTACATTGAAGTTCGAAATTATAAACATAATACAATTTTTTAAAGTATTTAAGTTTTTCGAAAGGCAAGAAAGTTTGAAGTTTTCGAGCTAATGTTTTTTGGACCATCTTCCACCATTTTCGTATACGATCTTATCCTAAAAACTACTTAAATTCAAGTTGTGATAAAATACAAGTCATTCAGCATTTTTTATCTTATTTTTCATTCGTGAACCACACTGCGTACACAGGTACAATATTACGGTAAGACATTTTTTTTATTACATTTTTGGACCCATTATGGCCTGAATTATTGTCATATATTGGACAATAAAACGGTAATTTTATTGTTTTGGTGACCAAATTCAATACATCGGTCTAACCTGTGGTATGGGTTGAAAAACATTCCATTTTAAACGATATAATAAAAACTCATTTTATTATAATTATAATTAAACGAGAAAGTGTTTCGTGCTTAGAATAAAACATAATTATCACGTGACACAATTAATGACATCGTTTCATTAATCTAAAGTAAACATTTTAAAATTCTTTCTTAATTATATTAATTCAATGTTGAATATAATAATATAATTGTCAACAATAAATCCGTCGTTGAGTGAGTTTTAAATTGCAGTTTAATTTATCTGATAACCCAATTTGACCAGTAATCTGCAATTAAACAATTAAATATAGTTTTATAGATTAGATCATTGTTTGTTAAGTGTTTCTTGATTTTTTTCCCTTTTTTTTTTAAAGCTGAAAATACAAATTATAATTATCTGAGAAATGCTGCTTTTATCGATAAACGTATTATTCGCCACCTTTTGCGAGAAACGACTAATTGCTAAAATAAGAAAAAGCACTTTGTTATTGGCGCGTACATGGGTGGTTTAGTTTTAATCAGAATCTTGTTATACTGTTGTGTAAAAAATCATTCTATAAACCGTATAATTTATCTTCTAACTTGCGATTCTAAAATGTTGATTGTAATAATGTCGTTTCTAAAATCGAAGTCATAATCTAAGATACATCTTAAAATTATTTTAAACAAATATAGTGTATTCTATTATTCTTTTATAAAAGTAATTTATTTTTTAAAGCCTATAAAAACCGATAATATGACATTTCTAAAAACCTAGTCAAAATTTAACAAAACTGATATAAAGTGTTCCTCTACAAGAATTTTTTTTAATAAGTTGGAACACAAGTATTAAAACGTAAAAAAAAATTATTATTTTCAAGTAAATATTTACTCGAAGATTTTCTTGAATGAAGTAAGATTTATACTGAAAAGAAGGAAACATATTCTTATAGTTCAAGTAAATATATTCACTTGAATATAGAAAATTTTTTTTCAGTGTATATTTTATTCTTTAATATATTCTTTAATGTATTCCACATTGATCCATCGTCTACTATTAGAATATAATTTTAAGAAAATAAAAATGAACAAAATGCTTTTCACCCAGAAACAATATTAAGACAATCGGCAAGGTATAATACGTAAATTTCACGTCAGTGCTTAAACGGAAGCAATTGAGAGAGATACAATCGGCGAGATTGTGAACATTAAAAAATAATTGTCAGTTTCGAATTGAAAAAAACTCGTTCGCATTTACATTTCAATAAAGGAAATAGGTCATATCTAGAATAGAAACCGGTTCTTTAATGGGCCTGTATTGCTAGGTTTGTTATGAGATAAAGCGTTAATATGCATGCGCTCGAAATGTACTTTATTTGATTGTAATTGCCGAACGTGTGCATTTCATTGCCGTAATGATACGTGAAATTGTCGTAAATTGTAAATTGCGATATAAAAATAATCTAATTTATAAAAATATATCGATATTTTTAGGACCAATCTGGAATTATATTTGCATTTATTTTTAAGGTATAATTAACAATTTAATAATTAACATTAATTCAATGTATACACATACATAAGTAAATGTATACATAACATATACATACACGTATATATATACCTCCTCATGTCAATGCCTTACGGCAAGTACATTAATAAATCTATCTATCTATTTATATATATATACACATAACATATATATATATTTATATTTATAATTATAATTATAATTATATTGACTATAACACTCTTAAAAATAATTTTCAAAATTCTGTATTTTAAATGCACAACAATTGGTTAACCAAGTTCTAGGATTAGATACGGGATATGAAATGTTTTTAGAGAGAAATTGGAAAAGAACAGCAAGGAAAAGCTTCAACGATATTTGCTAAAAATAATTATTAATTTTTTATCCGCGCGCCGACGTTTATTTTTTACATAAATAATATTTCAAACAATGCGTTATGCGGTTGCAAAAGTTCAGCGGCAGACGTTTACGCTGATGAAAAATATCTCTCTCGGTAATTGAATGGTCATTCAATTTGATCCTTTGTCGGAAAGAATGAAATGTTTAAATATATACCGGCTTGTATGCAATTGGTGACATGCCATTCAAGCGCAACAATCGTTTATATTATTTTTTCCTTTATATGAGACATTTATTTTTTTACACTACGAATCTTTAGCACTGCTTTATTGAAAAAAAAAATTCGCAGTCATTGATGCGTATTTATTAAATAATTTTCAGTTATTCAATGTACGTCAATTTGTGACAAGTGCGTATCAATCATTTTCTATACTTACTCAACTTTTCGTTTTTATTTTACCATCACCTTTGTTGATTTCAGTTGATTGCGTTTATTTATCGCACCAACGATGATTAACTTGAATTTTTTCTGATTCCCGTTAATAGAGGATTTTATGAACTTTCGTGAACTTTTATATATTTATTATTATTATTATTATTTATATTATTGACAATAATATATATACATAATCTAATTTTCAAAATTTTAAATGGCGGATCCAATATTATAGCGAGTGATTTTTTCATGAATTCGCTGGAAACTTATTACTCGGGGCGTTTTGATGCAGAATCTGACACAATGTAATATTCAAAATGGCGGTTGAAGAAATGTAAGAAATTACGGGATGATCATCCGTTAACGCGACAGCGATCCGTTACAATGTTAAAACGCTTTACAAAGATGTTATTTTTAACCATCTGTAACTTCGGAACAATGGCTATGCTCAAGACAAAGCTTTTTTTATAACCAATTGACACGTGTTACCATTTGAAATAACGCAAAATAGCCACAAATGATTTTAGCATCATTCTTTATTCAATTGTAATGGTTTTATTGACTTTCATAATTCCTTTCTAACATTTACGTACTTATACATACATACATGTACATGTACAATTCCTGTATTTTTTTTCTTTTTTTTTTTAATTCATAATTAGGTAAATTCTTTCCATAATTTTATGCACGACATTCATCACTTAACAATTTTCAATTCATAATTTTTAAATTGGTTGTTAGTTGTATATTTCGATTATCCATTATAAAAACGAAATAAATTATACATGGAACACGCATATATCCGATTTTGGAGCGACAATGAACATTGACGCACGTGGAACGAGAATTCAGACGTTGAATTGTAATAAAAACGTATAGTGCTGTTGGAACTCCTAAATTGTCCCAAAACTTCTTCGCATTTCGAGTCCTTAACGGAAAGTTTACTCGAACTTATGTGAAACTTTGACACGCCATGATTCTGGCAGAGTAAGAAATCAGAAGAAATAAGCGATAGCTTCAGATCGTGAGTAAAATCGAGAGTGTACGATTTTTCCCTTCTCTTCGTCTTAATCTAAAAAAGTTGAGATCTAATTCTTAATATCTAATAAATTAATATATTTTATCCGTTCGTTTATTTCCCGTATATTGATGATAGTACCCTAGTAGAAATGAAAACATTTCTTAGCCAATTCTTAGACAATTTAGATATTTACCATGTTTTAAAGGTATAGGCGAAATGGATAGTGTAAGAAAAAAATGGACAAATTTCTACTAGGGTAGATGTTACGATAAATGTATAAATAACAATAATAATTTCAATGATTATATGAAATTATTATTGAAATTATTATTATGATGATAATGATGTTGATAAGGGTGGTGACATTAATGAAACAGCTGATGGTAACGAATAAACTGTAGAATTTTCAAGGCTCAGATCATGTCATCCTTTTACACTGTCGTAAAAATCATACTAATCCGACTATAGGATTACAGGACTACAGGAGTGTAACTCATATTGAACCCTATAAAATTATTTAATACGAAACTACTTGAACTATCTTTCGCTACGTCTGAAGTACAATGCGACATTAAAGTGACAAGACATGCAGATTTAGCGGGATTTACGACAGATAACGTGGCGAGAGAAGTTAATCGCCATGTTAATGCCCCTAGAGACGGAGGCAGCAAAACTCTGTTAATTCATTTGCTAAGGAAGCTTAAGGATCATTCTTAATCCACGATTGATCCTATACTTGTACGTTAACTTCCGGCGGCTACCTCTCTCTCTCTCTCTCTCTCTCTATCTGAACGATTTTCAAAGTCGCTCTTCCGGAATGTGATTAAGTTTAGTCTACTTTACGCGACATCGCACCGCGTGAACCGGGCCAACCATGGTGATTGATGGCTGGTGCTTTCCGTACGCGTGTAAAAGGGATGATTGCGATCCATGTTCGACGGAAGAGGTTGCGGTTCGTGGACGTCAATATTGACATGAGCGACCCTGTAACCGCGCTTTGACAGCCGAGATTAGGAAATTGTCTATACGAGTCACCAATTCTCCGGAAATCATGTTGTGCGTAACGGCTTTTTTTGGCAAAAAGTTGTCAGAATGTTGTCCTACGGAATGGGACAACCGAGCCGGTTAACTTCGAACCTCTGGTGCGAATTGACGATAGTTCGAGTTGTTGACAACGTGGAATGTAAATTTTGCATCCGACATTCTTCCATTAGTTGATGATAATAATGGACATTCAGAACAGAAAAATAGAAAATACTTAAAAAAAAAGAAGAAAGATAAGTAGTGACACAGACCTGCAAAATGTTACTTTCATTAGTTTCAAGAATGTTTTTTTTTTCTTTAACTTCAAAATTCTAAAACTGGTTATTTTAGCAATTTGAACGATTTTGTGTAAGAAAATAAATTTTTTTTTTATTTTCCATAATTGCAAGGCATATAGAGATCCTTATATTTATGTTTGAAATGCATTTTCTTAAATCATTCTTTAAACAGAAGAAAAACGTTGGGTATAAATGATCAATTTTCATTAAGTATAGTGTTGGTATGTGTGAAATTAACAATATTTTTGTAGTTGACATTCAACTCGTTTTTAAATGAAAATACTCGTTTCGGAAATTTATCCAACTTCAAAATGCTATTTTGACTAGAAACTGTATGAAATCAATCTTAACTTAATCACTTAAGATTGATTTGCTTCGTATTTACTCATTAAAAAATAAATTTCTTTAACGTAAGTTTCAAAACAGTTTGACTATTTACAAATCGCAATAAGTTTTTATGTTTAAAAAACACGTGTCTGTTTTGTTTTGTTATAATAGGGTTAACTACAATTTCTAATGCAGATTAAAACGCAAGGTTCTAGCAAGAATTTGTTGTTTAACATTCTTATTTAAATTTGTATACATCTTCACTTTAAAAAATTGTAGAATGATGTAGGAAAGTGGATTTTAAAGATAATTAGTATTACAATAGGGTGCAATTGTGGAAAAAAAATTGGATTCTCTAAACAAATTAATTGGTAAAAATGGTTAAAATAGCCATTTTTTGACCATTTAACGTAATATTTCAAAAATACCGTCAAATATAATTCACCTTTTTTCTTCAATATACGAAGAACCATATCCGCAGGATTTATAAAAAAAAAAAACTAGATATGTCAAGAAAAACTTGATATTTATTAATTACATCTTCAATTTTTGTAATAAGACTTCTTGAATTCTAGTGATAATTTTCCATAGACATTCGGCAACATGCAATACCGAATCCAAAAGGTATTAAAACATAATGTATCAATATTTCAATTACACATCTTTGAAATTGAAACTGTTTAACTGTTTGTTACAAGTTTATATGATATTTTAATTAATTAAGTGGAACCGTGGATTTCACCTGTATATTAATTAGATCTGCATATTTTAGGGTCACTATATATACATAACACACAAGTTATATACGTCCCTTAACCAAGGTGTTCTTCGAAGTTTGCAAAGTTACATTTCACATACCGTGTCCATCAAACATCTTCCGGGAATTTCAGTTATTATGACGTAGTTAATTGCGTTATATGTTAGCACTGAGATTGTTTTCTAACGAAATAAATCCATTTAGTAGAAATACACACATAGCTAGATTTAACTTCTCTCTGTCTCTCACTCTATGGTTTTTTCTTTCTCTTCTACCTGAATATTTGTTATTTATTTACATTCAAGAAGATTTATCTTCGCACTTTCACCCAGGTAAAAAAATTATGTATCAGTTATATATATGTACACAGAATTGGACATATTGGAATTTATACATTCGAATTTTACATTAATTCATTAATGACTAAAAGCTGCAGGGAAGATGAATAACCTATTCGAAAAAATTTGAAGCTAATTAACAGTGCGTGAATAACTTTTTTAATCCTTTCGTTCAATAGCTTTCATGCTATCGTGCAATAAAGTTCATTTTATGATGGTCGTTGAACTGTACTAATATGCTTCATGAATTGATTTTACATCAGGGTTCTAAATATAAATTGTATTTCCTTATTTTCCGCTTTTTCACAATAATCGTAAACGTACGAATTTTTATTGAAATCCAAAGAAACTATAATAAGATAACATATATAAATGTTAGGTCATTCACCCTCTGGACGGGTCTTTCTACAGGCAACGAAGCACGTTTATTAAATGTTTTTGTATAAACAGGGCTCAGAAAAACTTGCACTTTTAGATGCATTTGATTCTTGCAGCCATATTTGGAACCAATTCTTAATGGACTTATTCATATAGTCTTTACATTTGTTGCAGTGAAAAATAAGCTGTTCTTTGAAAACTCTACTTTTAATAAGATGAACTTTTAATGATACATACTTTAAAAAGCGAATATTTGTATAATCATTAGGAGAAAATATTTAAGTAGACTTTTGTTTAATTTTTGTAATTTTATTGTTGAAGAGAGAAAAAATTGTTTATTGTTTCAGAAAAATTGTAAATGATTAAACATTATTTAGTTAACAACTTTTACTTACAATTTAATTTTCATCATAATATTTTTGAAACATTTTTATCATAAAATGAATACAATGTTAATAATTTAAGGTGGCTCGAGCGCATAGGAGCGTATATTTTGGGTACCTGTAATGTAGTATAATGTAATGAAATTAACGTGAAAATTAAAAATTTATGAATTTCTTAATTCTGTATATGTTCAGACAAAATGGCCATAAACTGGTCTTCTTTTCTACTATAGGGATATACTATTCTCTTTAAGTTTGATTACACTATCAAAATATCTTCTACACAACGCTACAATTCAAAAGTATATCTGGATAAAATGTAGTAATTAGTAATACAATTAATTCATAATCTCTGTATAAAGTAATGTGTCTAAAATAATTATGTCCATGGGAAAATTATCAATGCTTCAAATGGCTGATTTATTAATTTTCCGTACGCGAAGTCCAGCCGTAATACGTGTGATCAATATCCCCCTAAAACAAAATTATGTTTATATATAACTTTTATAGTCTTTAATTTTTCGACACGAGTGAGAAGATTTCCAGTCATGTAGTTTTAGTATACCTTGACTATTGTATTATATTTTTTATATTACAGTGTTGTTTTTAGCGACACCTGCGCTTTCTTGAATTCCCAACGGAGATAAACAAACGCCACTCTTGCGTATACCTATCTCGTCCGACCTCTATACCCAATACCGCCCCGATGTACGGGCTCGTAACTGCACACATATACATATACCCAGAGGAGTTAATTCGGTCGTGATAGTTTTAAGAACACAACGTAACTAAGGCACTCTGAGGGTACTGTGTATTGTGCTCTGCGTTCGAAAGCTACTCGTATGACCGAATTAATTTAGCTGTGTAATACATGGAATTATTCGTTATATAAGTAAACCTTTAGATGAACTACCCTCGAGGAAGGCTATCTATATATACAGGTGATGCTTTCAATAACGGCCAAAACCAAAATTTTATCCGATTGGTGGTTGAATTATTAAGCGAATAATTATGTAGATGGCCTTTATGATCCATTTAAATACATAGTTCGCAAGGGCCAACTAAAAAGAATTCTTCATAATTAGACTACAACAAACTGATCAAATTGTTGAATGCTGCTTTTCTGCTTGAAAATTTGCGAAGTACCTCAAAGATTTTTTAAGAATTTTAATAATTGCTGGACACCTTATATATCAGTAAGATGTAACGAATATTCAAAAATTATTTTAATCGTCGTCTTGTTATTAAATGCAAGTAATGATACGAGATTGATGAAAAAGCACTTCGGATCATAATTTTTAATTTATCCGTATACAGCTAGCAAGAACCATGCATGCCTCATGGTATCGAGTCCATCGATTCTAGCAGGTCCTCTTTAAGTTACGAGAAAATGATGAATTCTGATAAAATGACATACGTTGACATTCCACTCGAGTGTATGACTGCTGTGAATTTCATTGAAGAGTTTAAAAGATCAGTATATCATAGAAAAAAACAGTCGGTAAAATGTATTAATGTCATCAAAGTTGACATTTGATTTCGACAATGATAATGGAAAAATGATAAAAAATACTAGACGTGTATAAATTTTAGAGTACAATTGTTAGTATATGAGTCTAAATCACCTATACAAATCCTCGAATATCAGAAGATATATAAAGGTGAGAGAAGAGGAGGAGAACTTTTCAAGCCCCGGCAGGCTCGAAGCTTCTTTAGAGACGAACAGTAGGCTTGATTAAAGATGCACTGTCAAAGGTATTGCGCGGTTGCGCGATACGGTCTTGAAAGTGTATACATATATGTAGATGTATTCGTTGGTGCAAACACATGTCCGTCCAGGTATTTTTACATCGGACACCTGCCCTTATGAATACATTTCTTCCTTGAGCAGGCTGAAGCATAAAGAGACATCAGAGAAGAGCGTTTCATTTGCAGATTGGTTGACGTTAATTGAGATATATATTCAACTTTTAACAGGAAAATAATAAAAAAGAATAAATTGGATTTGCTGTTTACTAAAAAATGTCGAAACTTCTAGAAAAGTAATAAATATTTTACAAATTTTTTTCTTAATAGTGACAAACTTAAATTCTATAATTCATAAATATGTAAGAAAAAATGAAAACATTATTCAATTTTAGTATTTTCGAAAATAAAAAAATTACATGCCGATCTCGCGGCAGTAAGTCGACCTTATTGGAACCGAAAAGTTTGGATGACTTGTCCACTGTGTTACAAATGTAGCGAATAAAGTTTGCGGACAAGTTACAAAGTGACGTGTGGTTTCTACTCGAGACATTTCTACTATATTTATATTTTTACAAGGCAAGATCAAGCGCGAGCGTGTTGCCCAAGTTTCTTTGCATTCGATTGCTTCTAAGTTTATTTATATATTATTTTTGTATTTTTATCAATTTCCCAGTAATGTTTGTTTATTTATTTACTTATACAGTCCATTTATAAATTGAGTTTGTAACTTTCATGACGATTTTTTTGTTTGGTATTGACAATAGTCTACCATGAATCGATCGATTGTTATATCATTTCTTACGAAATCGTTGATAATTTCATGTTTTGCCAGTTGCTGATAGAGTTTGTGTATTTGGTATTTTCAAAATTTGCCATCATCTATTTTTCAAACATTTATCAAGCATTCCTTCCTTTGACTACTTTCGTCTTCTTAGATATTTTCGTCAATTTAATTGGTTTTTTCAATTATCTGCATCCTCTATGCTTTTTTATAAATTGTACACAGTAGAGTTTATTTCTTGTCATTTTTATCTTTGTGCTTTAATTTTTTGATTCGCAGGCTTTCTTTAATTTAGTTTTTGTATTAATTTTTTCTTTGTCAATTGCGTTAGTTTTCATTTATTATTAACTTTCTTCCATTTTTATATGATCTATTTTTACATCTATTTATTTCTAGTCAGAATTTATTTTGTAACTTTACTGTTTGTAACTTAAGTTACAACTAATTAGTTTTTGTAAATTTGGTGTAATCGATTTTCATGAATTCTTAAAATCTCACATTGTTTTTTTGTTTTATAACTCTTGCTTAACTGTATGTATAATTTTATATCTATATATATGTTATTAAATTTTTTCAGTTTCATTAGGATTTGTAAAAATTTGGCACTTTATTAAAAAATTGTTAATTGGTAACGCCTATTTCTAAATTTTGTTTGTTCTTGACGACGTTTGTTTGTTTTCGATTAGCTTTCACAAATTTTCATTGATTTTTTTTTTATTTTCTATTTTTCTAATTAAAGTTTTATCTATTTTTGAAATGCTGAATATTAAAGAATTGAATTTTGGTAGGTGAAAGACAGATTTTCATGAAATAATGTGTTATCATATTTTTCATCTACTTTCATATAAGCTCTAAGAAAAGTCTGATAACTAAAATAAAACAAAATAATTAACTGAATTATAGATGAAATCGTTTTTAATCTCTTATAAAAGTATAAGACAGAGAAAATATAATAAATTCATCATATATCGGTATATAAGAGTAGTAATATTGACATTTTAGGAAAATGTTGACTTTTCTTCGACATTCACGTTACAACTCAAGATATTACTCGTAAAAATGTGTTATTCTTAAATTATAAAAATGGAGCGCCATCGAATTAAAATTTACTTTTCATTGTTATTTGAATTCCTCACGCTCCTTACATGCATCTGTCTAGCAGTAACGATAAATTCCAGATTCTATCGCGTATGGTGTAATTTGTTTCCCCCTCATTCTCCATAAATCGTATACCTTAAAAAATCATGCGAAGAGAATAAAACGTATGTTCAGATATTGACGCGGAGGACGGGACAAGGATGATAGAAAAAGATAACCCAGAGAAATGTAGACGATACGAGAACGAGATGAAACCGTGCATATTGCTGCGAGTATATATATATGCTATATTTCACAGCAACACGTGGAAAGAGATTTTGCCGTTTGACCCCGTTTCACAAAACGCGAAGATGCTCGCATGCGTCCTGAGGTTATTACACCAGCGCTCTAATATCCCTTCATGATGTTTTCTTGTTTTGTCAAAAATAGAAGCCTTTGTTTTGTATTAGTCTGAAAAACGAGGATATCTATTTTCCTTTCGGTTATATATGTAGGCTACATGCATTCGATAATCGATATATATACGGGCGCATTTGAAGATTTATGCCCGTATATAACGTGAGTCCACGTCCAACAATGTCTTTTTAGGTATTATATTCAGGAATATTTGTTATACAAAATTTTTTTTTTATATATATAGAAATTATATTATAGAAATATATGATATTATACAAATGTGATGATATATTTTTGAAAAATCTTACATAATGCAGAATAAGGATGAACACAACAAAGATGATGACGTGAATAATGACATATACGACTTAGGTCACAAATTGATTTAATTCTGATCACAAATCATTTTGTTTATGATAGTAATTATTCTAACGAATCCTGGTGGCATTTGTGATGGCGATTACAGTCGATCGTATGAAGGTATGAATTGCGATCGTTATCTGAATTTTCTTTTTCATTTCATTATCTTATGATCACATGATCATTATATCATTTTATTAGATTGGAATTCGTGATGATATTCGTGATGATGTTATGGATTAACATCTTATCTTGTATTATTATATGGAAATAGTTGAAATATATCCATGATGAAAAAAATGGAAATGATTGTCATGACAAATAATGAAAAACGATATACTTACGAAAGTCGGTATGACCATCAATGGAAATAATATCGTTTAGAAATTCTGAATTTACATAAAAAAAAAAAAATTCAACAAAATTTACCCCATTCCATCCAGTTAGGCAAATAGATTCTTTAATAAAGTCACTTTATATCTGCATTTCTAAGGGCTGAAGCATTGTCGTGAAATTGCTTATTACGAATGTTTATTCCGAGCGAATGCTAAGATCCGCATTAGGAATTAGGGCGTGGAAAAGCGTATTATCCGATATTTTAACGGCGTCCTAACGCGTCTCGTAAACGGATTTTGTAAATGGAAATTAAGTTTTTTTTTTTTTTTTTTATGGAAATGACGTAAGGACTTATACGGCAGGTAATGCTACGAACCCACTTTGTTTCGTTTGTTTCGCATCTTACGTAATGTCGCGTTAAAAACATTATGTAATACTACATTTTAAGGGAATTACTTCCATTTCGCGTTGCTACTACTGTTATTGTATAGGATTCCGGCAACTGTAAGGAAAGCGTTAAACGTTTGAAACTCTCACGTTGCAATGTCGCCCTTGCACTGGTGAAATTGAAATTCTACACTACATATATATTGAATTTCAATTTTTTTAAACAATTGCTTCCATACATGATATAAAATCAATACTCGGACTATTGACATTTTTTATCTGGTCAGTATATATAGAATCAAATGATAAATAATTTCTGTCAATGAATTTAGATTTTGTAAAAATAGATGGACAATCTGCTGGTGTATAGTACACCGGTTGAATTTTCTAAAATTACTTACGAGACTTTTTTGAATTATTGACATCAATTTTTGTTATATATTTTTTTCGTTATCATATCTCATATTAGGTCCAACTTCTTTTTTTTTTCGCTAAAAAATTCCAGCTTTATCCCATGCCTTCAACATACTCCTGGATAAAAAGCAACAAATAAATCCAAAATTATATGCAGCCTTGTAACCGTATATACTATATATAAAGTAACATTTTAAATTTAACGGTAATTTAACGATATTTGGTTATAAAACAGCTTATACAAGACGTTCAAGCATGAAAGCTCTTTAACGCCATTCATTGTCGATAAATTATTTCGTCCGTGTTCGTAACAGCATTGTCGACGATAACTGCTTCCCTTTCGTGAATAAAACTGACTAAATGCGACGAGAATTTTGGCTGCATCGGGAATTTCACCATCACTCCAGCCATAATGTGCGTATCCTGTCGGCCGAATGACTTGCCGCAAGCGGCTTTTATACATTTCGAATCGATTTGAAACGTTAAAATGCACGGGTTCATATTTCGCGATGGTCTATGAGTTCGTGAATTTTGTTAAATATCTATTCGTTTGAAAAGGTTTGCAAAAAAGCGAAAAATAATTTTTTTTTGCAACTTTAACGTCACAGGATTTTGGCGCGACATATTTATAGATTTCAACAAATTGCGTGAACCTGGATCACCGAACACTGACCGACATTGATTTTGCCTTTGATATTCGAAGTATCATTTGCGAAGGATTTTTTGATGGTGTAAACGATGGTCATCTCAGAATTTTTCGCATTTTTTATAAAAGTCAGTCTAAATGTGTCAAAATTTGCGTTTTGGCCATATTTTAATTTTTTTTTTTTGCTACCGAAGGACATTTTATTTTGTATAAGCGTAGTAATATTTTCCAAGTATTTTTTGGAGATGGTAACTATAATTTCCAAGAAACTTATTTGGTTTACAACATCAATTTATGCTTTCATCTTATGATTTTTTATCCACGCGTTTAAATATATGTTTTATACTGCGTATGCGTAAACGGATTTATTATTCGATTTTTCGTTAAAAACATTTTTATCATCAAATATTTTTACTAACGTCTATATGTGATCCCCGTATATAGTAGGCTTTTTAATTTTTAATTTTCATATGAAATTTAAAATTCTTTTTGGTAGATGTTAATTACCAGAAAAATATGTATATGTGGAATCATATGAAAATTAAAAATTAAAAAGCCTACTATATACGGGGATCACATATAGGATCCTAAATGGTGGGTACACATGTGTATAAACTTGTTTATACACATGTGTATAAACAAGTTTATACACATGTGTAAAAAAGATAATGCAGTGAGAGATCCCTGTATTATCGAGCGAACTGTAATAGTCATACATAAAAAACATCGAGACAATACATTATTATATAATTATTATAAAAATTTATGCATTTTTCATTTGATGAAATTCACTATTTAAAAAAAATAGTCAGCTAAAATGTTGCTGCACGTAAGAAATGTTAGACGGCAAATTGGTAAGAAGTATAAGCTAAAATAAATTGGATTTTCAAAAAGATATTCAATTTTCCTGGAATTCCAAAAATGATAAAGCTACATTCCATAAACTTAAAAGATATTATATCAGGAATGATAAAAGCACAGAATTCAGCATTTATGTAATATATCCTTACTTAGTCGAAAAGGAAAACGAAAAGGAATTCTCACGCATTTACATAAAAAAGGATTTCATTCCCATATTTCCGGTTTTTTTCAGAAATATAGTCATTGAAGTTTACATTTCGCTCGTATATCATGATATGATATTCAGTGCTTTCAACTCTGAAATGGCTTAGATACGACCTTTCGAGGGTAAACTACTTTTTCAAGATATGCGTGCTCTCTCAAAGTTCCACTGATATTTTAACGCGATGGTAAAATTCCACTGAAAATGTGTTATTAAAAAAAATATATATTAAAATAATCACTATCAGGGGAATGCAGTGTCGATACTACAATAACCTAATTTCCGATAAATTTACATAAAAATTTTTTGTAAAGTTTTGTTTTTAAATTTCAAATGCTAGATTAAAATGGCGAAAATTTCTTATCCAATTCGTATATCGAGTTTTTAGAAGACTAATTTCCGACAAATATTTTTGGACCGAAATTTAGAAAAACATTAATTTTGAATCGTTTTTGAAAATATTATTTCTCTATTTCAAACATTTGTTTATCAAACTTATAGCTATCAATTAAATTAAACGTTTAACGTCTCATTATCACGGCATCTCTAGTATAGAGAGCTCGGCATTACCATTCATAGAGCTCCTTTTCATTGTGTAAGATATTCCGATATAAATTTTCAAATGCATGCTCGTCATTGTCTACGTTCCTGCATCTCGGTCAACCGGCAGATAATTATCGACAAAAGCCGAGGTATTCGTTAAAGCAAAATATAAGCACATGTAATATAATTATCTTATGTTTTGTGTTAGTCTCTTTAACTTATGTTTATTAAATTTATTTACTTTTTTTATTGTCACGACTATTTTATAAGGATTTAATTTGTCCTTGTATGCACAAACATTAATTTTTTGTAATTAGAAATCAACTTGAAAATTATGCATTAAAATATACCTTGTTTTCCCACACGTGTTTGGATGTGATTCAGTATTATAATTTTGAACGACTACTTTTTCTACTTTTTCGAAATCATCGAATAAGTGGAATGCCAATTTCTTTTGCACATACGTCGTCTATATATTAACGATATGTCTAAATTTGATGTTGCATTATGTTATCTTCGACGTATACATTCTGCCTTTCACAAACAATGTGGAAAAAGCATCATTTTAATTCAAACTCAGCGAGAAAATGTATCAGGAAAAGCGAACGAATGGCAAGAAAAAGTAATTTACGCGGCGTTTTAAATGTCACAATTACTTTTTCCTTTGTGCATAATTTTGCACTGCACGTGTTCTTCCTCCGGGAGAAGAAAGGAATCGCATCAGCCACCAGCAGGCAATGCGTCAAGGGGTTGAAGAAAAACTCGTCATATGGAGAAAAAAGTGGATGCTCCTATACAGAGACATGCGCGAGATGCATATAGTCAGGTGCATGCGGTCCCTTGTGGTTGGGCATACACATGATATATACTCCATTATCGAAAGGTCTGCACACGCCAACCATGGCCGAGTAATTGGCGGAAATTGATACAGTTTACATACACACCAACCTATCAACTCGTTTTCAAGTACCTGTGCACGCAGGCGCATGCGCACATATGGTTCGGCCCTACTAATCGAAAATATCTGACGTAACCGATCTTCAACCTAATTATTTGAATTATTACTCCGGGACGAAGTTGCTCTGCTGATTTTTAAGTGCTTCGAAACAGACGCAATTCAAGAATCTCTTAACGAGCTGTCGCTCTACTTAGTTGTGTAATATTTTAATTGTCAATTAGCATTAACTGCGCTTTAGTAAGGTTTCAAAACCGAGCAGAAGCATATAAAAATATAAGTTTGCTTTCATTTTAAATTAGAGGGATACATTTGAAAGACGATTACGTCATCATTTGTACTATCGCTTGTATACATATAAAAGCTCCGGCAATTACAGATTTTATAAAGGTAAGAAAAAAAGATACGATATGTTTTAATTCGGACGATACTGATTGCATCATACTTTACATTCTAGGAAATAAATGGAATTATATGAAAACTTTTGAGATTTTTATCATCGTGTCAAAAATTCGCGCAATCACTGCGCTAACAACAAGAACATCTTTTTCCACAAAATATTGTGAAAACATTTTTTTTACAATAAATAACAAAATTTAAAAAAAAAAAAAAAAATATTCCGTCCACTCGTTGGCACAAAGCTTTAATAGAGTATTACTTTTCTATAAATTTCTTGGAGTGAAATTTCACTCTGCAAAGAAATTAACTCTACATTCTACAAAGGAAATTAAGTCACGCTTTTCAAGGAGTGAATTTTCATTCTTTATGAGGGACAGTTCACTCTTTCTGGAGTGTAAATTCTCCGATTCACTCCAAAATAGTGTGCAATTTCACTCCAGAAAATGTGAAATATCACTCATAAAATGTGAAATGTCAATCTTTTGAAGAGTGACACAATTTTCACTCTTTGTAGAGCGAAATTGCACTCTAATAAATATAAAGAGATCCTCATAAAACTCCAACATCATACTTCTAAATATTTAGTCATTTTCCTAATCTCATTCATTTTCATTATTTCATTATTCGATGCTCCTCTATGTCCATATTCCTATGTAGAATTCCATAGGAAAATTGCAGAAAAACTATGCCGGGTATGGTCAGATCAGATAATATCCCATAAGTAAGAATAATACAAATTAATAATAATCATAATGATTGTCAAAAACTTCGTTGAATTACAATCGTGACAGCCCCACTCGTCACCCTCAGTAGAAGCAACAAGTTGGTTGATCAATTAAATGCTTGTAATGAGTGACCTCTAAACGAAGTAGCATTTCCTTCCGTGAGTATATTCCGATATCGCACGTCTTCTGTGTGAAGTCTCCAATACCGATTGCAGATCTCACCTGTAATCAACTTTGCCGCTATAGGGTCGCCTCACATCGTATTCGGAGTTTCAATCCGTATATATACTCGCTGATGATCAATAAGACCGATGGTAAGAGAGATATTACGAATTAAGACCCTCTTTGTCGTATGGTTCTTAGACACAAAATGAATGCGGTTATCAGTAATTAATTAAGGCGATATTCTCACAATTACACCTATCTCAAAGGGATTGGCGCAAGTCATACTACATGAATTTAATACTTTTCTTTTTGCCGATACACAAAATGCGAGATTGAAATTCACTGTAGAATTAGAATTGGAACTCTAGGAGAAGATGGACAAATATGTTGTCTATTAGATGTATAAATCTGCGTGAAGAACAAGAAGAATCTGAGGCGATCTCTTAGTGACACCACATGGTAGGCAGTGGAAAAACACAACACTCTACTGATTGCCCGATACATAAAACGACAACGAACGTCAGTTTTACCACTGACAAATGAGTCGTCCGATAATAGGAATCGAAACGTACTTCCAGAAAATCGACGTTCATTTCCTAACAGCAAACGTTGACACGTGCTGACGTAAATGGTCGTGACGCAGCTGAGCTCAGGTACTAAAGGTTGACGGTTTCAATGAGACTTTCCGAACGAATCGTCTCTTCTAGGTTTAAAAGGCGTGAAATAAATCTTTGTTCATTATGGAATGTACAGATTTGTCAATGTAAATAATTGTTTATTTAATCAACATAAATTTGATTCTTTCATAGGGATCAATTTTTCCAACATTAATTTGAGAATTACGAAGACATTATTATAAATGATCGCGATAAGAAATTCATCATACACTGTCGATGAAGTAATTTAAGTTATGTTCAGCATATGATAAAGACGATTAGTACGGTGAGATTGTAGATGGGTTATTGGCGGCGAATGCATGTGGATTTCGTCAAACTTCAATTCATCGTAAAATGATAACGAGAATCCGACTTGTTATTCAGATGACTCGAAAGTTTCTGTTTCTGGAGTTTGCTGCTCGGGTATACTCTAATACCTGTTCGTACTTTGACTTTAGTTATATATATAGTGTAGCTCTTATGGGTGTGACATTATTGTTTTAAAGTTAATGCATACACGAATGTGTAAGAATTTCTTTCGCGAATTAAAATTATTTTTAGCATAACAATATTTTATTTAATCACGGGTCATTCCTAAAGAGGGATGATTACATATCCATGTTCGACTTGGAATGGCATAGGAAAATGTTAAAAACTATGCCGAGTATGTCCAGATTGATAAAAATAAACAGTTATCAATGTTTCGTTGGATTTTGTGATAACCAACAATGCATAACACTTTGATAAAAGCTTTCGTCTTTTCAAAACGTAAAATCAATATTGAATTGTTTTATTTTTGTATCTTTTTTAAGCTTCATTCTCAGACACGTATAGGAAATAATTTGAAGATTTGTCATCATAATTGTTCATGCTGAATTTTACTATCTGTTACAATAGATTATTCTAATGTATATTAAATCATAGATAGTAGATCATAAGCTTATTACAGATATTATGAATAGACGAAATTCGTAATAGAATACATGTTCTAATAATTACAGATCTCCAATAACCTTAAAATATAGAATGTTCCCCTAGTAGAAATCAGTTTGTTTATTGTAATCCGGGCGTAAGCTTGGCCCTGACTCGCGCCTGGATGAACAGATTTCTACTAAAGATTTAAAAATTTTTTTTTGATTGTCCGATCGATTGTACGATTGTAAAAATTAAATGAAATTCTTATTAAAATTAATAGTTAATTTATTGTTCTGTACTTTATGTAAAAAATGACCGATAAATGTGTATCATAACAATGAAAACGATATCCTTAGGTATAATTACTAAATTTTACGACATGCGCCAATGGAGCGGCAAAGGTGTCCGACCGGAGCCGTACCTTTACTACTGGAATTTACTGGAGAGTCCGTTATAGCCCTCGCGAGACTAATCTGTTTCCTAATACATTGTACATTGTGACTTGAAATTACAAACGAAAATTATCGCGAAGATCTCATACGTGAATGTGCACCATAATTCTCTGCGATTTTGATTTAATGATTGCATCCAAGTATTATATATGGAATGAGCAATTACATTTTCTGAGGAAATGCGAAATAAAATTATCGATATTATAATATTTCATTAAAACATTTAAATAAATGAATAGATGAAATGACTCAATAAAAACAATTTTAGAAGGCCTCGTGGTAAGACTATACAAAAGTAATTTTATAATAATTTTATCACTTATTGTTATGTTTCAACATTTTTTTTAATTTTGCTTTGGCAATGCTGCAAAACAAAAATGCAAAAATATCATAAATTACAATTAAATTATGTAGTATATGAAAATATTACAAACTGGAAGATTAATTCAAAATAGAATTTACGAAAACATAAAATAAATATTAAAAGGAAAGTAGGAAACTAAGCAGATTAAACTTTATATATATGTATGTATATATAAAATTATTTACAAACTTTTTCAATTACGACAAAAATTCTACGGATTTACGTTTATTATTTTTGATAATAAATTTTCATAATTTTGTATTGAATAAATTTAATAATAATATTGTAATAATAACATCCAAAATAATACAATTACGTCGAATGGATATATTACGTACGTATAATGGACGTAATCATAAAAAAAAAAACTGGATGGAAATTGGACGAATCATGGATGTGCAGTGATAACTGAGTATACGCAAATTAATCAAGATCAATGAAATGCAAGGAAATTAATAAATTCTCCACAATGGTAAAGGAGGGGAAAAAATCACAAACAAAGAAAAAAAATTAAACAAACTAAAAATAATGGAAAAATTAAATATTGAAAAAGTGCAGAAAAATTTATCAAACAAATAAGTATAGTCTCAAATGTCAATGAAAATTTTCGAAATATCAAAAAAAGAATAACAATCTATTGAAATAAAATAACCAAATATAATCGGGTGTTCGGTGTCGTTATTCGTATAATTACATCATGTTAAAATAAGTACATACTTTAAATCTGAGCAAAGTATGTACTTATTTTAACATGATGTAATTTTACAAGTCATTTTACAAGATTTTAAATGTGCCTAAATGATGATAATCCGAAAACAAAACAGAATGACTGATTCCTTTTTTCTTTAAACACGCATAATAAAAAAATTACCCATTCGAGACGATGAACATCCCTTATAGCTACTGATTGGTCAGTCCAACCAGTGTCGGTCACTCGATTTGCATTTGTCGTGATTATTTTCCACTTGGGATTTTCCTCCCTGTAATTGCTGAGTACTCGCGACATTTCAGGTCACGTCATCCCCTTTACCTCCTTCGGCAGTTTGCCTGCACACTGGCGTGTCTCATGATTATTGCGAGTAGGAAACAAGCCCGATCAATGTTGTTATCATGCCTGCATAAACCAAGTGTCAATTACGTTAGCACTCCGCTGCCAGAAGAAGTTTTCTTCATCGTTTAGATTGCCTATATCCAATTTACATAATTTCTTTGGCTTTATTAACACCTATCGTCAAGTCGTTTCTACATATATATAAAATAACATTGAATGTGTATCGAAAGATTAAATCATGTGATAAATTGAAAATAAGTTGTCAATACAAGTAGAATTGACATACTTTTTAAAAATAATAAAAATTGCTAATTATAAAAACCACATTAGTAAAAATGTAAATACTAAATTTAATTAATCGGTAAAATTCATGAAGAAAACATACATCGTCAAAAATCGGGTTGCCGGGTTTACGGAATTTTGGACGAAAGAAAATAGTCGATTGTTGAGAAAAGCGATGGAAATACTGAAATGATAAAACGATATCTCGTGAATAAGAAATGTGAACGTTGATAAAAATTGACAGGCATTCCCTGGTAGAAATGAAAACATTTCTTAGCCAATTCTTAGACAGTTCAGATATTTACCATGTTAAAGGCATAGGAGAAATGGATAGTGTAAGAAAAAAAAGATGAAAATATGGCCTTGCAATAGAAATCACAAAAAAAAAGTTGAAAAAAAACCCGGAGTTTTTTATTGCATTAAAATTTCTTATTTTAACTATATTCCTTGCAAGTTCTGCAGATGTAAAAGAAAAAAATATGATGCGCTTAATGGAGACAGTCTGATTATATTAAGAGGGTTCTAAAGTAGAACAGTTACCGACTGAGCTTTGCAACAATAAAAGTATAAATAACAAATTATTGAAACTTTTTTTTTAATTTGGGCTC